>LGSM01000261.1:0-43606 GCA_001314345.1 Phytophthora multivora
CGCCAGACGGTTGCCGTCGGTGTCATCAAGTCGGTGAACAAGAAGGACGCCTCTGTCAAGGGTGCCGCCAAGAAGAAATAAGTTAGTTATGCGGCCCGCAGTTCCTGACCTTTCTTGATGCACCGAGGGCGTTGTAGTTCTGTAGTAGGCATGTGTTGCTTGTAAACGGAATGAAGACGCGCTTGTCAACAAAATATCTTAATCGTTTGACTTGTTATTTAAAAAAAACTTATTTGAAAGGTTTGTGCTGCTGCAAATGTCGTGTTGGTGGGCGACGAGTAATTAGGATTAACCTAAACGAGGCTAACGCATCAAAGATTGCACGTGGAAGTTCCAACAAGCAATCAAGGCCACACAGCAACAGAACCCACCCTTTGGCAAATGACAACCTCCGCTTCTGTTTCTGGCTAACCACAGTACATTCGTGACAATTCCAATACAGCAATGTCGTGCCATGTTCATCAACCCTCTCCAGCCTTCTCCTGCTGGGTTCATCAACCTTCTCCAGCCTTCTCCTGTCAATTACAGTACTACAGAGTAGGGTGGTCCGTTCGAGCGAGCGAGCCCTTCNCAGACGTCGGAGAAGGTGCAAAGGCGCTTAGTGGATGTAGCAACAGACGCTACCCCCGAGTCTACCTCGGATGAAGACTAAGTCACATCCCAGAAGAGGAAGACTCGCAGCCGAGACGTGAACGCCGCCAAGGACAACTTCCACAGGAACATGCCACTGCTGGGATAGCTGGCTCTGCATGTTTCTTTATCGGCGTATCCTTCGTCGAGGAGACCTGTCAGATTACTGACGTTATAGGCCTACGAGTTGACGAGCTGGGCGAAAGTGCCCAGCTCTAGGGAACTCCCAAGGAGAACCCACCCTTGAAGATTAAAAAATCCTGTCAGCTAAAAAAAAGTGAATGACACAGCTCACAATCGTTTCCCTCGCGTAGCGCACACCTTCCTCCAAAGCTCAAAGCTCCTCTGCCACTATGGCATCACCAGAATTCCTCGCGCGCGTGCAGCAATACGAAGAGATCCCCACCAATGTACCAGGGACCTTTGCCAACGAGTCGTATCTGACGCGTCTCCCGGGCCTCGTCCGTGACTGTGTGGCCAACAACAGCGATCGGTTCTCCGACGAGCAAAGCAAACGGCTGCTGCAATTGGCTGACGATATGGTGAACGACGCAATGATTCCTCTACCTTCTGAGTACCCGGAAGAGTCCGCTAAGTCCCCTACCAGCGCTCACTGGGAAGATCTGCTCAAGGGGAAGAACTACACGTGGCAGAACTCGCCCTGGTTCATGTGCGAACAGTACATGTTCCACCTCGTGCTGCTGATGGCCGAGTACTACACCACGGGAATCGACCCGTTCCACCCGTCGAAGGTGGCGGAGTTAAAGGAGGACACTCCCTGGACGCTGCTGCAGACGGCGGTGGGTCTGTCGGCTCAAGAGGAGGCCAGTTCTCAGAGCCATCACGACCAGCTGAAGAGATTCATGAAGTTGTGTCTGTGGGGGAACAAGGCTGACGGGTGTTACAAGGAGGTGAAGGAGACGATCAGTGGCGCCGATGCGTCGTTGGAGTTCGACGACGAGCTGCTTCTCGTGGACCACAGTGACAAAGTCATCGAATACTTGAAGCAGAAGGCGAAGGATGGCGATGCAAAGGCGCTAGGTGTGCAGTACATTAACGATAACAGCGGCACCGAGCTGCTGTTGGATTTAGCACTGGTAGATCACTTGCTGGCTCGTGGTTGGTGCGGGAAGGTGACGCTTAATGTCAAAGCGGAGCCCATGTACGTGTCTGATGCCACACCGGTAGACGTGCATGAACACATTGCGGAGATGCAGCGCGAGACCCGTACAGCAGAGGTTCAGGCTCTGGGCAAGCGTTTGGCTGGATACGTCGAACACCAGCAGCTTGTAGTGCGACCGGACATCTTTTGGAACCGCTACACTTACTACTGGGAGATGCCCGCAGAGCTACAGACTCGTTTGGCGAACGAGGCGACTCTGGTGATCATCAAGGGCGACCTCAACTACCGTCGTCTACTTGGTGACCGTTTGTGGCCGCCGTCGACGCCCGTGGAGGAAGCTGTGCCGTACTTCCCGACTGCTTTCGTGTCGTTTCGAACGATGAAGTCAAACCCTGTGGTGGGTATTCCTGCTGATATTGTAGAGAAACTCGAGAAGGAGGACTTGAAGTGGCGATACAATGGCAAGCGCGGTACGATCCAGAGTGTGCTTACCCCAGCTCCAGTCTCCAAGTAAGGCTTAGAAGTAGAGTACCCACCAGGTTACGAGTGTTTATAAAAAAATCACGTCACCTAAACTAACATGTGAAGTTCGTAAATTAACTTTTTTCATGAAGAAGATAAACAACCGGTACTCAGTCTACTGATTTTAACGGCGCCTTAAACATATTCCTCCTACCCAAATGCAGGATTCGAGGCAAGGACGCTTTGAATTGTGCCGCGCTTGCCATTGTACCTCCATTTCGGGTCTTCCTTCTCCAACTTTGCTACGATATCAGCAGGAATACCCACCACAGGGTTCGACTTCATCGTTCGAAACGACACGAAAGCAGTCGGGAAGTACGGCACAGCTTCCTCCACGGGCGTCGACGGCGGCCATAAACGGTCACCCAGTAGACGACGGTAGTTGAGGTCGCCCTTGATGATCACCAGAGTCGCCTCGTTCGCCAAACGAGTCTGTAGCTCTGCGGGCATCTCCCAGTAGTAAGTATAGCGGTTCCAGAAGAGGTCCGGCCGTATCATCAACAGCCCCTTGTCAACGTACTCAGCGAGTCGCTTGCCCAGAGCCTGCACCTCCAGTGTACGAGTCGGCCGCTGCATCTCCGCAATGTGCTCGTGCACATCTGCAGGCGTCGCATCCGACACGTAAATCGGCTCCAGTTTGACATTGAACGTCACCTTCCCGCACCATTCGTGCTTCAGTAGGTGGTCCGCCAGTGCCAAGTCCAGCAAGAGCTCTGTGCCGCTATTGTCGTTGATGTACTGGATGGAGAGTTTATTGGCATCTCCAGTGTCGCGAGCACTTTGCTCCAGGTACGTGATGACTTTGTCACTGTGGTCCACGAGTAGAAGCTCGTCGTCGAACTCCAACGACGCATCGGCGCCACTGATCGTCTCCTTCACCTCCTTGTAACACCCGTCAGCCTTGTTCCCCCACAGACACAACTTCATGAACCTCTTCAGCTGGTCGTGATGGCTCTGAGAACTGGCCTCCTCTTGAGCCGACAGACCCACCGCCGTCTGCAGCAACATCCAGGGAGTGTCCTCCTTTAACTCCGCCACCTTCGACGGGTGGAACGGGTCGATTCCCGTGGTGTAGTACTCGGCTATCAGCAGCACGAGGTGGAACATGTACTGTTCGCACATGAACCAGGGCGAGTTCTGCCACGTGTAGTTCTTCCCCTTGAGCAGATCTTCCCAGTGAGCGCTGGTAGGGGACTTAGCGGACTCTTCCGGGTACTCAGAAGGCAATGGGATCACTGCGTCGTTCACCAGGTCGTCGGCCAATTGAAGGAGTCGTTTGCACTGCTTGGCAGAGAACCGATCACGATTATTGTCCACACATTCACGAACAAGTCCCGGCAGCCGAGTCTTGTACGACTCGTTGGCAAAAGTTCCTGGTACGTTGGTGAAAATCTCTTCTCCGGCGTAAACGCGAGCGAGGAATTCGGCGGAGACTGCCATGGTGCTCGAGGCGGAGCTTGCGATGGATGAGCCAAATGGCGTAATAAACCGTGGGGCGTCCTCTGGCCAGCTCGTTGCATGGAGCGACAGGTGGATAATCGCTCATTTCGGCCCAATTCTCGTAATCTGGTGGGAGTGTTCGTATCCAGCAGCATGTGGTAATCACAGATTTGCACCGAAAGTGCATAATCTCTGACATCTTGAAAAAAAAGATTCTATTTTGCCAATTTGCCAGCTCAGGTACATACATGTACGATGGCAACTTGTTGCTGGGAGCAATTGATCAATATCGAACCCGAAACGACAAGAGCTTCGGGTGATTCACTCTTGCTGACTCAGACTTCAATCGCAGTCAGATCATCTGACTCAGATGATGGCACTCTGCGGCCTAACCAAGAGAGTGTTGCCATCAAAGATGCGTGTTTCCTCCCCTGAGATGACCTTCTTCCTCTCACAAATTGTGAGTCACAATCACTTTTTTTTTCCCACTGACGGAAGGCACTCAGCTCACACCACGCAACATGGGCGTCTCGGACGAGTACATTGAGCGTTTGCAACAGTTAGAGGAGCTCAAGGCCAATGTGCCCGATACGTTCGCATACACGACGTGCACGGTCCGAATGCCACAAGTTCTGCGCGACTGCGTGGCTAATAACTGTGACCGCTTCACGACTGAAGAGGGCAAACGACTGCTACAACTGGCGGACGACATGGCCAACGACGCGGAGATCCCTCTACCCTCGACGTTCCCCGAACAAGCGGCCAAGTCCCCCTCAAGCAAACATTGGGAGAGTCTTTTGGCTGGCAAAGGCTACACGTGGCAAAACTCGTCGTGGTTCCTGGTGGAGCAGTACATCTTCCACTTGGTGTTGCTCATGACGGACTACTACACGACGGGCTTCGATCCTTTCCACTACTCGAAGGTGGCAGAGCTCAAGGGAGACACGCCCTGGTCACTGCTACAGACCGCAGTGGAGATCTCCGCCCAAGAAGAAGTGAATAAGCAGAACCATCACGAGCAATTGAAGCGCTTCATGATGCTCTGCCTCTGGGGCAACAAGGCTGACGGTACTAACGACAAGGTGAAGTCCACTATGCACGTTGCTGGAGATTCGCTGGTCTTCGACGACGATTTGGTGCTCGTGGATCACAGTGACCACGTCATTTCGTTCTTGGAGCAGAAGGCACTTGAGACCGGAGACGCTACAGCCCTCGGAGTGGAGTACATCAGTGATAACATCGGCACTGAGCTGTTGTTGGATCTGGCAATGGCGGACCATTTACTGACACACAACTGGTGCGGCAAAGTGACGTTCAACGTGAAGGAGGAGCCGATTTACGTGTCGGACGTGATGCCAGCCGATGTGGAGGGGCATATCGTCGAGATGCAGCGACAGGAGCGGACACCTGAAGTGCGCGCTCTGGGCAAGCGTTTGGCTTCGTACGTCAGCAAGGGACAGATCGTTGTCCGTCCTGACAGGTACTGGAATGAGTACACTTTCTACTGGAAGATGCCAATTGAGATGCAGAAGCGTCTCGCTCAAGAGGCGACACTTGTGATCCTCAAGGGGGATCTGAACTACCGTCGACTGCTAAGTGATCGCCTGTGGCCTCCGTCAACACCCGTGGAGGAAGTGGTGCCGTATTTCCCAACGGCCTTTGTGGCCTTCCGCATCTTAAAGTCGATTCCAGTGATGGGAATCCCTGCCAACGTTGTGCTCAGGTTGGAGGAAGAGGACCCGACGTGGAGACTCAATGGCGAACATGGCACCATTCAGAGTATCCTTGTTCCAGCTACAGTGTCCGAGTAGAGTAGCATGACCTGTTGCCTACACGCTGTGTGTAGCTCGTGAATGTTGCAGAAACCATTGACTGGGATTAAATTGATGGGCGTACTTCCTTGTTGCACCCATCCGCTTTGTTGCCCCACATGCAAAGTTTCATGAGCTGCTTGAGCTGTTCATGTCGCTGAGGACTCTCCCTGCTCTTCGTTGGGATATCCACAGCACTCTGACGCAGCCTCCAAAGGGTTTCCCCTTTCAGCTCTGCAACTTTTCTGTATCAGCAAAATAAAAACGTAATGGGGTCAACAACCTGAACACTACGCAAACACTTTGTGTCAACGTACGATGCGTGGAATGGATCGACACCGGTCGTGTAGTAATCCGTCAGCACTAGTACGAGGTAGTACATGTACAGCTCACTCAAGAACCATGGCGAGTTCTGCCACGTGTACCTCTTGCCAGCCAGCAGCTTTTCCCACTCAACACCAGTAGGTCCCTGGTCAGCGAACTGGGACGGCAATGGGATCTCAGTATTGTTGATCAGATCTTCTACCAGTTTCAGCAGACGTTGGTTCTGCTCTTTCGACAAGATTCCGCTGTTGTCGGCCACGCAGTCGCGCAAGAGTTCAGGCATTCGGGACGTGTACGCCTCGTCAATTGACATACGAGCCCCGGCACGTTGGTGAAGAGTTGGTCTTGTTAGTGGAGGCGCGCGAGGAAGTCGGTCATTGATGCCATAGTGGGGCGACGTTTTCTAGGTAAAATCGGATGTGAGTAGAGAAGATAAGAGGATTGGCCAGCCTGACAACATGTTCAAGATGAAAAAGTTACGGGACGGTTTGACTGGTCTATGCTAACGAGAAATCCAGGTGAGCAAACATATTTTTCATGAGCGACACACAATCAATCGCATTCCAGTCGAACCGAAAAACACGGTAAGTGGCACCGGAGCATCGTTAATCTTTGATGACGAGTTACTCCTGGTCGACCACAGCGAGAAGGTCATTTCGTACCTCGAGCAAAAGGCAAAATCTACCGGTGCGAGCACCCTTGGGGTCCAATTCATCAGCGACAACAGCGGCACGGAACTGGTTCTTGATCTAGCGTTGGCGGATCACTTGTTGGCGAACGAATGGTGCAGCAACGTCACGTTTAACGTCAAGATGGAACCTGTTTACGTGTCGGATGCCACACCAGCAGACATACACGAGCACATTGCGGAGATGCAGCGCGACATTCGTACGGCGGAGGTTCAGGCTCTAGGCAAGCGTTTGGCTGGATACGTCGAACACGAGCAGCTTGTAGTGCGACCGGATCTTTTTTGGAACCGCTACACTTACTACTGGGAGATGCCCGCAGAGCTACAGACTCGTTTGGCGAACGAGGCGACTCTGGTGATCATCAAGGGCGACCTCAACTACCGTCGTCTACTGGGTGACCGTTTATGGCCGCCGTCGACGCCCGTGGAGGAAGCTGTGCCGTACTTCCCGACTGCTTTCGTGTCGTTTCGAACGATGAAGTCGAACCCTGTGGTGGGTATTCCTGCTGATATCATAGCAAAGTTGGAGAAGGAAGACCCGAAATGGAGGTACAATGGCAAGCGCGGCACTATCCAGAGTGTGTTGCTTCCCCTGGGTCGCTTTAAGACTGTGTGAATCATTAATGAGATCTTTTTTAACGTCATTTTGATATGCAATAAGCTAGTTTGTTTTTTGGAAAATGGATAAATGCTGCTAAATAGTTGTTTTAACCGTTTGACCACCGCATTGGCCCGTTGCGGCAACATGCGCGCAACTTAACCTAGCTCGAGTTGCAACCAGTTGCACTTTATGACCACAATGGGCACCCTGGAGGTGTCTGAGGAGCCCCTTCCTCCCGAATGGGAGGTGACCATGTCTCGCTCTAAGAACATGCCGTACTACTACAACACGCAGACCAAGAAGGTCTACTGGGTGGACGACGAGCTGCCGCGCGGTTGGTCGCACCAGTTCGACCGCGACGGCCGGCGGTTCTACTTCCACGTCAAGGACAAGAATGGCACTATCTCGTACGACAAGCCAGTGCTGCGTGGGGCCTCCAGTCCCTCGCCTCCTCCTGCTCCAGCCCTTGATGTGGCTTCTCCCGAGCCGGTACCAGTCCCTGCTCCTTCATACGACGATACGGAGTCTCCTAGAGCTCCTTCCCCTAACGACCACGCGCGAGCAGACTCTGGCGAGCCACCACGGCTCGTGAGGAAGAAATCTAACTCTCTAATGGACCTACTGAGTCCAGGCCCACCTGCTCTAGGCACGGAGCAGACTCAAGGTAGTACAGTTATGCAAATTCATTCGAAGAGCTGTTGGTCTAATTACTTTTTGTATTGTAGAGGAATCTCCACGTGCACCGAGAACTATGCACATTTCGAACTTGATGTCGAGTCCAGAGATACCCCAATATAACATGGAAAAGGGAAACGACAATAAGAGGTCGTACGATGACATGGCGAGAGATCAAGAGGATGACAAGGAAAAGGACCCGGATGCTGCTGCTGCCTTCTATAATCAACTGCAGCGAAGCGCGCAGAGTGACAGAGCTGACAGTTTGCTGTTCCACATGCGTGCGTTGAATAATTGGGTCAAGTCCATCTTGATCAACGAATACTCTCGACGCGAGGGAGATCGCGTACTGGATTTGGCGTGCGGCAAAGGTGGAGACTTAATGAAGTGGACCAAGAGGAACCTAGCTATGTATGTCGGCGTGGATATCGCTCAGAAGTCGCTGGAAGACGCTGTCGAGCGGTACACATCGTTCTCGAGGGGTGGAAGAGGGGACCGAGACGGGAAGAAAACAGAAGTGCAGTTTATTCAGGGAGATCTTGGAGTGGTGGACTTGCTACGTGATGAGATGCACTGCTGGAGTGAGCACGAAGGCTGGCATGACGCTGTGCCGCTGCCGACTTCAGCGATAGGGAACTTCAGCATCGTCTCAGTTCAGTTCTCGTTCCACTACATGTTTGGCGATGAAAAACGCGCGAGCCGCTTCTTCTCCACAGTGCACGAACTGCTAGCGGATGGCGGGGTACTGATCGCAACGACTGTCGACCCGAATAAGCTGTTGATGAAGTATTATCAGGGATTGCAGCCACCTGAGAAGGAGGTGGAGGATCGAGAAGCGAATAAGCCTGATGTCAGTATCGTGGACGAAAAGAAGCGCGAGGTGTGTTGCATTCGTTTTGATGCAGCTACGCGGGCCCAGCTGTCAGGACCCATTGCTGCTGCTGAGGGATCTTTTGGCCTGCGGTACAACTTCACTCTGCGTGATCGTATAGAGGACGGTGCTGAAGGTGGTGGCGGCCAAGCTGTAGATCTCCCGGAGTATTTGGTACCGGACGACTTGCTGGCTAAACTCCTGCATGAACACGGCTTTGAGCTGCTTCTGAAGCAGAATTTCCACCGCTTCATCAAGGATCGCAAGGATCAGGATCGTAATCGTACGCTGTTGGAGAAAATGCATGTGACCAACATCCGCGGCTCCATCTCGGACGCCGAGTGGGAGATTGCTGGTCTCTACCAAGTCCTCGCTTTCAAGAAGTCCTACTAGGCTGAAAGTCGATTGTTAGCCGTTTGTCCGTAAACAACGATCAAGGCATCGTTTTACTGTACCGCGTGCAAATAAAGATTGATGCTTTGGGGCTGCAGGCATGGCATAATTTACTTATCGGAGAAGCTCTCCCCCGACACCGACCTCCAAACTAAACAGATTTCATCTGACCTCACCACGAATGGAGAAATGTGAAGCTTTTCACTTGTGTATTCGACGTCGTCTGCGCTGACCAGCCTCGCTGGTCGCGGGTGTAAGGCAGCGGCGCCGCGGACACTGTCAGTGACAGCATCTTGCTGTCTGCTTGCGGTTCGTGCTGCAGCAAGATTTGCAGGTGTAATCAGTGGCAGCAGCTCGGAGGCGCAATCCGCGTCATCGTGCTGGCAAACGCAACGCCGCCCGTAAGGCTTACGGTACGCCGCCCTGGAGCAAACACGCCTCGCTTGAAGCACGTCCACACAGAAGCCGAGACAAAACTCAAAAGTTGGCCTACTGCAATTTTCGCGTGTGGTACAGTGGCCTTGGAGGTCCGATCTCTGGGTAAAGTCCGGCTCCGAAAATTGGAGATCCCGCTGCTTGCTGTACCGCCGCGTCAGTACCGTGCCTTTAGCATTGTGCTGGACACACGAGAGCCGTTGGTGCGGTGGCAAGATTTGGTCTTCGTTTCAGTCGGCGACAGCCTTGGCTGGCACAGCGCTCAGCAGGCGCCAACACGCATTCCTTCCAGGCAGCGAGCTCTGCTATAATAGCCACGAACAAAATGACGTAAGAAGCGGTGCTTACACAAATGTGGGGCAATCTTCCGCAGATTGCGCCCTTTTCAAGCGCTCTGATTGGCTGTCCTGATTTGGCTTGACACATTTCGCATCTTTTTTTTTTGCATGTCGACCAGTTTTCTCAATAAGTCTCATACTATGAGTCATAGTGCAGCCAAAAGGCAATGGCGGTAGGCCGTGTTCAGCATCGGCGCCATCAGCATCTTGATGGCGCCTAGCGGGCTGCTCCGGTGCCGTCATCCTGGCTTGACTGGTTGGTTCGAGAGCTGTTTGCGCCGCTCTCAAAGTAATATTTGCACCGGTGGCCCGTCTCTGCGGAAATGGAGTCAACAGCACACATTTTGGTCGGTGGCACCGCACTTTTTAATTGCTCGCTGCCACTGTGAGGGCCTCGGCTGATCTCAGCCAAGTCCATGCCTGCGACAGCTTGCCACTGACTTGGGAGTCCCAAGTTCTTCGTTGACTGCGTTTTGGCTGCATTCACATGTCAGATTGGAGGAATCCAGCGCCTTGATCCGATGTTGCAAGCGGTTTTCACTAGCACTGCCTAGCACACTACATGTAGTCACAGTCACACGACTGGCAAGGTCTCTGCACCGAAACAGAGTCTGCTGGTGTCAGACCAAGTGCAAGCACGTGCCAGCGCTTGTTTGACTGGAAACCTGCCGCTGGGCTCCAGCCCGGAGCCCTACCGCGCAACGCACAGAGAGCGGGTCGCCACATAACGCATCCGCCACCTAACAACATACGGCCACCGGTCCACGTAGCACCCCAACAGACTAAGCTCCATGAAAAACCTCGCTTCATCCAGCCTCGATACGAAGGCGTCGCGGCAGGAGTTTACTCCACCCCGGAAAATGCTGAATAAATGTGTGCAGACGACCAGGACGATTGACGTTGCTTGTTTGTTGGCGGGTGGCAAGAGTTGCCGGATCTTTGGGGTAATCAACCTTAACCACTCTGCAATAATCAAGCGTTTGGCGCCAGCGATTGGTTGAAAAGGGTCGGCGCCTGCTTGCACCAGTTCCGCGGACCGTTTTTCCTCACTTGTCAGACGCCCTTGCTTTCTTCTCCTCATTCTCGCTTTTCGGCCAAACAGCTCAGGTCACGCTCAGTTGGATTGAACCCACACCCGCTTTTCCCTCATTTTCCAATCTGTCGGCCAGTTGCTAAACTAGCCAGACGGACAGGCTCACCAAGAAAAAAGAGGGAGTCAAACGCCAAAAAGACAGACAGGAACCGCCGCCCAGCCTATAATCGGCAACCAGCGAACGACGCACACGAACCGACGGCAGACCGCAGCACCACGCACCGAGCGCGCCATTGTCAAACCTCCTCCTCTTCCATGGGCCTCGCGCCGCCGCCTCTCATTACCAACAACCAGCGATCTACAAACATGCCTCTGCCCAGCACCAGCAAACCCACAGGTCACTACGACTCGCCCGCGCGCCCGGCGTCCCCCGCCTACGGCTACGAAATGGACGAGGACTCTGCCGGTGATTTGAGTGACAACAACAACGAGTCCCCACAGGTCGAGCAGCTGCTCGTGAACCACCTTCGCTTCGCGCACGCATTCCGCAAGAACGACGCCGCCATGATCCTGCAGTTCCTGGCCAAGGACGTCACGCTCGTGTCTGTAGACGGCGCGCGCCACGAGGGCCAGTCAGCTGTGCTCGCATATCTGGTGGGTGCGCGCATGACCAAGATCAGCGCCAATCTGCACGTCAAGGGCTGTCCCACGCGCTCGGGCGCGTGTCAATCCACGTTCATTTATGAGCACGGCATCGTATTTAAGGACCCTCTTTTCATGGAGGTGCTGGACTGGAAGCCCAACAGTGCCACCATTGTGAGGATAGCGCACATTGCGCTGCCGGACGCTAAGAGCGGCAAAACGCCTCAGGATTTCGGCAAATCATCGCCGCTCCGGCTTTCGTTCGGAACCAGAATGTCGGATGACGAGGATTCAAGTGAATACAGCGGAGATTCAGATGGAAGCGAGGCGTGGGAGTCTGATAACAACAACAACAACAACAATGCCAGCACGCCACCGCCTGTGAAGATGAGGTGTCGTCGCCTCAAATCCAATAGCTCCGCAGACAGCAACGCAGCCATGACGGCAGTTACGGCCGCGAGCCTCCGACTTTCCAGTAGCAGCAGCAGCAGTCAAAGCGGAGCCAACGAAATCGCCGTGCAGCCAATCGCGCCTTGTGCAGTGGCTCCTCATGCTGGGGGCAAAAAATCCATGCCGTTGATCACGCTGGCGGAGGTTTCGTGCACGGGGCTCACACCTATCCGCAAACGCAAGACTGTGAACCCTTTTGTGTTGATTCAGTGCCCAGAGGTGAAAGCTGTGTGGAAGAGTCCCGTCATGCGCCGAGACCCGAACCCGAAGTGGAACCATATCCCGTTGAAGATTCCCGTCCACAGGCCTGCTGATGTAGTGGAGATTTCGCTCTGGGACCACACGTTCTTCCGGTCTGTCAAGGTGGCTGGAGCTGCTCTTGTCGTGGCAGATCTTCTCAAGGATGATGGCGAGTTCAGCACCAACATCCAGTTGGAAAGGTTCGACGCAGCGCGCACTGCTGGCGAACCGCAGTACGTGACGTTGCAGCTACGATTTGTTCGACCGTGCGGTGGTGACATGGCAATCCGCTCCTCGGATGAAGTGGAGAAGAACCCTGCACAAGTGGACGAGATCAAATCTGAAGGGACCGGTTCGGCCAGTTCGGCTCTGAGCACAAGCGTCAAGTGGCTGGTGGTGGATCCATTCGTGGATGGCCAACACGCCAGTGTGCTACTGATGCTCGTCCGTGCCGCCATTGTTGCGGCAATCGTGTGGATGTTGTTCCACGCCACCCTTGTGTGGCCAATCCGAGAGTAAATAGGAGAAAGTTAGTTAGAAAGCGGCTTGCAGTCGACAGAAAAAGCAGTACCATCAGTAAAACGCCATGTAAATTATAGCTCATCGATCACTTCAACTCGCTTCTCTTGTTCGTCACTACTGCTATCCATACACAACTGACCTGCGCTTCGAAGCAAATTCATCCTTGCGGTCAAACTTTTCAAAGTTTAGGGCTTGATAAACGTGGGTGTAAAATCGCTGTGATTCACGTGCATCAACGGCGTAAAGATGTCCTCGCGAGTGCGCAGCTCCGCCCAGGGCACCCAGCTCCAACCCTCGCACTTGTTGGGCTCCATGTTCCTCACAGTCTGCTCATCGCCCACAACGGCTTGCATTAGGATCGTAATGTAGTGCTTGCCTTCGTTCTCCATAGGATCATTCGTCACCGTAGCGAACTTGGCTTCCTTCAGGTCGAGATCTGTACGACATCAGCTCAGTAAATGCTCGCCCAAGCTAGCAAACGACAGATTAGCGGCTGTACAACACGCACCGGTCTCCTCCTTGACCTCTCGGATCGCACACTCCTCCCAGCTCTCGTACATCTCCAGGTGACCACCCGGAAGGGCGAATTTTCCCTCTCCGTGCGAGCTCTTGCGCTGCCCGATGAGTACACACTCTGGGTGCTTTTTCGACATGAGCAAAACACCCACACCAACGCGGACCACTGTTTTCTGCTCCTTCAGCTTAGCATACTCAGCTTGTAGTGTGCCCATCCTGCAGTCACATAACAACAACCCACCAGCAAAGTTAGTTTTTTTGGCTACAATATCCTTCCAACAAAACAGCCTGATACACACCGATTAGTTTCGGACGTGTCCTCCTTCTCTAGAAAGTTGATGATAGCGTCCAGATTTGACGTGGAGCTCAGTTCGCTCCAGTGGCTGGCCTGGCTGATCTGACTTAACTGACTGATAGGCTCAGTAAATCCGTCGCCGCAAGGTGGGAAACCATTGTTCCACAAACTCTCCTCACTGTCTTCCTCTGCTGTCGTGTACTCCCGCGGAGACTGCGACAGCGTCGACGTGTCCGTCTCGGCAATAGGAGGAGAGCTCGGGCCAGGCGAAGACGGCTGCACCACACTGGTCGTTGGCTGGCTACTCGACTGTGCAGTATTAACGAGATTATTAGTATTTTGGGTAAAAAAATACCATATTCGACCTGTGTCGTGGCTTGAAGTTGAAGCTTAACTCGCCTCGCCGACGCTGAGCTGGCTAGAGCACAGCAGCGAGTCGTCCCTCTCAATGTATTTCATCAGGAGCACCTTCATCTTAGCATTTTCGCGAGCCTGTACACCCAATATCGCCAGCAATAATTATAAAATTATAATAAATAAATAAATAATTTCGTGAGGAGCAAGCTGCGTTGTCACCCACGGTAAGCACGAGCTTGCGCTTGGCCTCCTGCAGTGCCGAACGACAGACCTCCAGGTCGGCCTCAGCGTCACGCAGTGTGCGGCGCTTCTTCCTGGGCGCCTCGTCGGTCGGCGCGGGAGGAGGAAGGCGGCCCATGGATCAGTCGGGTCGATTTTGGATGTTCCCGCGAAAAACTATTCTTCGAAGTATTACAAAAGCGATTGTAAAAGACGGTCCCAAATAGTCACTAAAGCGAAAACAAAAGTTGAAGTTTGACTCGAACGGCCAGAGATTCTCTGGTGCACAAGGAGTAAAAGAGTCTCGTTGGCCACGTTCCTGGCGGTTTGGCATCCACATACACGCTGATAGATTCTGGGTACATGTATATGGCAAATCGGATGGCTAATAAAACAAGTTGCTTGAAATTCGAGTTAAAAGGCAATGTACATGCGCTTGTACATATATCGTGATGAAAGGGCTGTGCCTATGTAGGTGCGGAAGTACAGGCAGGTCACACTCAAATTTTATGGTACAGTACACGTAGTATGGTCTGCAGGCGGTATCATACCAGAGGCCAGGTCTATCAGCAGACGACATGTACATGTAGCAGCAGTCGCATTATGCGCTGCAAGAAATGAGCCGGGATCACCAAACGCCGGCTTCTAGCGCTGTGATTGGCTCCGCGACACGTGGTCTCTCCAAAAAGGCAAGAATGACGGTAACTTTCACGCGCTACAACTTTACAGCCACTCGCCAAGATGCAGCCTGCTCCGAACGAGAAGTCTCCGCTACTGAAGCAGCCCGCCGTGTCCTCTCTAGAGGACCCGCAACCCAACCAGGGGGCTACTGTCTGGGAACTGCGCGTGCTGCTTATCCCGTGTAAGATTTGCGTTAGCAACTTGAGTATCTTGCACTTCATTCCTAATAAATCGGATTTGTGCTCGTTCAGACTTTTGGCCCAAGACATGGGGGCTGGTGCGAAAGCTGCAAAACTTTAGCTGCCAACGTCAACATTGCTAACTTCAACTTGTTATGCAGCGTCTTCGTGTGTTCGTCTCGTTCTCCTTCATGTTCCTGTCGAGAGGGTCGCGTATTCTGGCGCCGTTATTCCTCAAAGAAGCGACGAACACCATTTCGGAAAGCCAATTTACGAGTATCCCCGTGTTTGCGATCGGAATGTATTGCGGTACGTGTATTTAAGCTTCATGTGCTATCCTTGACCGGAAAATGACCGGGGTTGTGCATTTTTGTCGGATGAACAGTGACACTGTTTGGTTTTGCCGCGGCGAAGCAATTGCAGACTTATCTTTACATGGTCGTGAAGCAGCATGCGTACCAAGATGTTGCTGCTAAGGTACCAACAATTATCGCAGTTTCCGATTTATAACATACTGACGTTAATTTTGCTTGTTGCGGCCAAAAGCTGTTTGGGCATTTGCACAGTCTTTCGATGAACTACCACCTTACGAAGAAGACGGGCAAGGTACTGCGCTGTTTGGACCGTGGGTCGACGAGCACGGACAACATCGTCAATGTCATTTTCTTCCGACTGGTACCTACGTTTGTTGAGCTCGTGGTCGTGTCCATCGTGTTCATCTTCTCCTTCAAGGAGAAGATTTTGTCGATCGTGACGATCATGGGAGTGGTGCTCTACGTTGTCATTACAGCCATGGGAACTCGGATCCGCTTGCGCTTCAAGAAGCAAACCAACGAGCACGACAACCAAGCTAGTGAGAAGGCTGTTGACTCGCTTGTGAACTTCGAAACGGTCAAGTACTTCTGCACAGAAGACTACGAGCTTGATCGGTACATGTCGAGCATTTTCCTATATCAGAAGTCGCAGCTGTCCACGCGAGGCCTCATGAACGCAATTGTGGTGGCGCAACAGCTCATCCAGCAGACCTGTCTCGGGACGTGTCTCCTTATCTCAGCCCGCAACATTTACTATGGAATTATGACTGTCGGTGATTTCGTGGCTGTCACGGTCTACATCACGAACATATTCAAGCCGCTGGACTCGCTGGGCAACATCTACAACACCATCGTGCAATCATTCGTGGACATGGAGAACTTGGTTGAGCTGCTGCGGATTCAACCAGAGGTCCAGGATAAGCCAGACGCGCCGGCTCTGGAGGCTTCCCCCACCGCTAGTACAGTCACTTTCCACAATGTGGGCTTCAGATATCCAAGTCAACCAGCTGCCAACGGCCTCAAGGACGTGAGTTTCACCGTACCGACAGGACACACTGTGGCCATTGTGGGCTCGACGGGCTCCGGCAAGACGACTATAAGCCGGCTACTGTTCCGCTTTTACGACGTTTTGTCTGGCCGAATCTCCATCAACGGACAGGATATCGCGTCCGTGCGTCAGAAATCTCTCCGCAAAAGTATTGGAATTGTACCACAGGATACAGTCATGTTCAACGACTCCATCCGCTACAACGTACGTTACTTGGTGTTGTACTGATGTCATCATCCTGATCCCTATCTAACCTTTTTTTTTCGTTGCTGCCAAACAGCTCACATACGGCCACCGCCATTGCTCCGAAGAGGAACTTGTTGCTGCTGTAAAAGTGGCCAATATCTACGACTTCATCATGACGTTACCGAACAAGTTCGACTCGCAGATTGGTGAGCGTGGGTTGAAGCTGAGTGGTGGTGAGAAGCAGCGTATCGCCATTGCTCGTCTCGTGCTCAAGAACCCGTCCGTTGTGGTGCTGGACGAGGCGACCTCTTCGCTGGACACTGTGACGGAGCAGAGCATCCACCAGGCCCTGAACGCTGCCTGTGCAGGACGCACCACTATCATCATCGCTCACCGCCTCTCGACCGTTCGTCACGCTGACAACATTATCGTGCTCGAAAAGGGCCGCATCATAGAGACGGGAAGCCACGCCCAGCTCCTCGAGCAAGGAGGCCGTACGTCACGTAGCTTTCTCCCTGTTTCTAAACTGGAGTTGACACTAACGTTTACGTTATTCTTCGCTGACAGGTTACTTGCAACTGTGGACTCAGCAATCCCGTGAAACAGAGGAGTCTGTCGAGCCTTAGAGCCACAGATGTGGAATGTTGAAGTTGTCATTTTGAAAACTAATACATGGCTACATCGATCAACTTTTAACGACTCGTACTTATCCAAAATACCCACTGTACTACTGGCCGGTCGCTTGGACATCGGCACTCCTGAAAACGCTCGCAAGGAGGAGCGTGACCATGGCCGCTGCCGGAATGCGCTTTTGCCGCGAGTGGTGAGTCTCCTAGTGGATGTACCGCTGTACCTTGGTCGTGTAGCAGCAGGGATGCTCTCGCCTTTTCGTTGCAGCCTTTTCCTAGCCGCCACACTCGGCGCGAGAGCCGGTTTAGTGGCTTGAGCTGTCTACCTTACAGCGTATTACCCAGACTAACTGACGTCCTTCCCCCTTTGCTACGATGTACAACGACCTGCAGCAACAACATGTTGTACCCGAGCCAGGACCGCGAGATCCGTCGCCTCGTGTTCCGCTGCCGCAACTGCGGACAGTCCGAGGACGTGGAGGAGAACTGTATTTATGTGAACGAGCTGGTCAAGGACACGCGGTGCGTCTCCAGTCCTGCTTTCTAGCTCTGTACAGCGGTATCTTGTGACGGTATTTACCTGCTGACTTGCCTTTGGTGTGTTTTTGTTGTTGTTGTAGTGTGCAGCTGGACGTGCTGCCCGGCGACGTCATCGACGACCCGACGTTGCAGCGTGACTACGACGTAGTGTGCCCCAACTGCAGCCACAATGGCGCTGTGTTCATTCGTTCGCAAGACGGCGTGAAGCAGTCGACACTGGCCCTCATCTGGGTGTGTCTGAACCGCGACTGCCAGGTGGATGAGGAAGGCAACCGCTTACCGTCCTATCGCTGGATGGGAAGCTAAAGCGAGATCTACCAAGCCGTGCCTTCAATTCGTAGCCAGCTCGGCAGAAGAACAGGATGTAACAACACGAACAAGTTGACCACGTACACGTTGCCTTCGGTGGTGCATTTGATGTATGTTACTCCAGCATTTCTTCCTAAAATAGGTTATTACCATCACTCTTCCACCTACAATAGGATATTGCGTCCCTAAAATAGGACCTCACTGCACCAATCCCCCCTCAAGATGCCGAGCTAAAAGGCGAAGAGACCGGCGGAGAGAAGCCAAAGCGAGCCAAAGGGAAACCACCCGCAGCCTCTTGCAGCCATGGACGCTAACCAGCTGCGCGAGCTGGAGACGCTGTGCCGCGTGCTGTACGAGAGCGGCAACGAGTCGGAGCGCGCGCACGCGCAGCAGGCCGTGCTCATCCTGCAGAGCTCGGCTGAGTACATTCCGCAATGCCAGTACGTGCTGGACAACTCGTCGTCGCCCTACGCACTGCTGGTGGCCAGCACCAGCCTCACCAAGCTCATCACGTCGCACTGGAATAACTTCACTACGCCGCAGCGTGTCGACATCCGTACGTTGCTGCAACATTCTGTTGCGTATTTTACGTATAGTTGCACTAATTTGGATATTTAATGATTTTGCTTCAATCAGGCAATTATGTGCTGGGCTATTTGGCTCAAAAAGGACCGACGCTGGAGAAATTTGTGACCACGTCACTGATTCAGATGGTGTGTCGACTCACCAAGTACGGCTGGTTCGACGACGAGCAGCACCGCGAGATCGTAGCTGAAGTGACCAAGTTTTTGCAAGCCACGGTGGATCACTGTGTCATCGGCCTGCAGATCTTAAGTGAGCTCGTCACAGAGATGAACTTGCCTGTAGCAGGCCGCAACATCACGTTCCACCGCAAGATCGCGGTGTCTTTTCGAGAAGAATCGCTCTTCAATATTTTTCAGGTGGCACTCACGTCTATCAAGCAGCTTCAGCTACATAACATCCGAGGAGCCACTCCGCAGCAAGAGGCCAGGATGGGCGACCAAGCACTAGCACTGCTTATCAAGTGCCTGTCCTTTGACTTTATTGGCACCAACCCTGACGAATCCTCAGAGGAAACAGGCTCGCTGCAGGTGCCGACGTTGTGGCGTCCGGTTATTCAGGACCCAGACACGTTGCAGCTTCTTTTTGACTTTTACAAGACGACCAACCCGCCCAATACGTCCAAGTGTCTCGAGGCGCTTATGCTCTTTGCGTCAGTGCGCCGCAACCTTTTCTCGCCGGACAAAGAGCGCAGTGTATATCTTGCCCACATGCTGAAGGGCATCTGCTCGATCTTGCGCGCACAAGACGGACTTTCGGACCAGCAAAACTACCACGAATTTTGCCGTTTGATCGGTAGACTCAAGTCGAATTATCAGCTGTCAGAACTCATGAAGACCGACTCGTTCCAGGATTGGATGGATCTCACGCCTGATTTTACGATCAAGTCTTTCCGTCAGTGGCAATGGTCTGCGAACTCGACGCACTACCTGCTAGCGTTGTGGGCGCGCCTAGTCGCTGCATTGCCTTATGTGCGCGCAGACTCAGTGCCGGGTTCGCCGAACTCTGGAGCTATTAACTTCTTGGATACACGCGTACCTCAAGTTATCCAGGCTTATTTGCAGTCGCGTCTTGATTCGGCTGAGCAATGCGCTCTGGATGACACATTGGACAACCCGCTGGATGACGAGGGAGGCTTATATGAACAACTAGAGAAGCTGCCGACACTTTGCCATTTCAACTACCGTCAAACCGGAGAGTACATTGTATCCGTGCTGGACCCAATTTTGAAGCAATATGCGGAAGCCTGCAGTATCTTGGACCAAAGTGGTGGAGCTGCGATTCCGCCTCAGCAGCAGCAGCAGTTGGAAAGCATGGAAAACCAGACGGCCTGGGTTGTGTATGTAATCGGCGCCATTATTGGAGGTCAGACATACTCGTCGACGTCGACTGAGGGCGACGAGGTGGTAGATGCGGACCTATCACAGCGAGTGTTCCGTGCAATGCAGCTGACAGAGCACCGAATCATTGCGTCGGGTGGCCAAACAAAGCCTAGTGTGCACTTTGAGTTATCGTTGCTATACTACTTTAGCAGCTTCCGCAAGAGCTACATTGGCGAGCAGCATGGCATGCCGTCAGCCCCTACGCCGTCATCGTCCATGCAGCCGGCGTCAGCCGGAGCTGCGTCGTCGCCTATCATGGCTCCTAGCGAGAGTGCCATGTCATCTAAGCACAAAGCATATTTGCGCATGTTCGAGCGGCTAGGACTGGGCGACCACACGGTCGTCGTGAACATGATGGTAACGAAAGTGGGCAACAATCTCAAATTTTGGGGTGAGACGGAGGTGGTTATTAGCAAGACTCTGGCGCTGTTCTTCGAGGTTGCATCAGGATATTCTTCAGGCAAACTCCTTCTTGGACTGGAAACCGTGCAGTACCTCATTGGGAACCACACGGCAGAAGAGTTCCCCTTCCTGGCCATTCCGGCAAACACGCGGCACCGGACGACATTTCATTCGACTATTGCGCGGCTTATTTTCACTACAGCGTTCGACGAGTCTTCAGAGCGGTTCGAACGATTCATGGAGCCCATCGAGAACGTGTTGAACCAACTCTTGCAGACACCAAACTATCGTGTGCCTGAAGTTCGCGAGGCGATTATCGGTGTATGTCGCGACCTGCGAGGGATTGTACAGCAGACGCACAACAGACGCACGTACACTTGTATTTTCGACCTCTTATATCCGGCGTACTTCCCAGTGTTTGCTCGCGCCGCCGATGAACTGTATGATCACCCGAACGTGACCACTGCATTGCTCAAGTTCTTACAGGAGCTAGCATACAACAAGGCTCAGCGTCTGACATTTGATCAAAGCTCCGCCAGTGGTATCCTGCTATTCCGTGAGCTTAGCAGTGTTGTGGTGGCGTATGGACGCCGGATACAACCAGTACCGGCAGGGAAGAACCCGTACGGCGATAAGTATAAGGGTGTGGCACTGTGCCTGGGTATTCTGTACCGTGCGCTGGGTGGTAACTACGTGAATTTCGGCGTGTTCCAGCTGTACAACGACAAGTCACTGGAGAACGCGCTAGAGATCGCGCTGCAGCTTGTCTTATCTATCCCTCACGAGGACCTCATGCACTACCCGAAGGTGAAAAACGCGTATTTCTTCTTCCTGGAGATATTATTCCGGAATCAATTGGCATCCGTCGTAGCGTTGGAAGACGGGATCTTCCGTCAGCTCGTGCAGTCACTGCACGAGGGTATGAACTCGTACGACCTAGCCATTGCTGCTCAGTGCGCAACTGCAGTTGACCACTTAGCGTCGCTGTATTTCCAGGAGATGAAGAAGAAACGTGATACGCCTGTGAAGCATGCTCTTCGTGCTCACGTGCAAAATTCGCCCAACATGTGGTCAACGCTGCTGGCAGCGTTAGTGGACATTTTGGTGTACGGCGAGGTGAATTCTCAATGGGCATTGTCGCGACCGATCCTGAGTCTGACATTGTGCAGTGAAGAAGCGCTCACCAACTACCAGCAGCAGCTGAGCTCTTCGCAGCCACCCGAGAACCGTGCACAGATTGAAGAGGCCTTTGCTTCACTGTTCGCAGATGTGCGCCCCAACCTGGAGGCTGCCAACCGCGACAAGTTCACGCAGAGGCTCGGCCAGTTCCGCAATACTTTGCGCGGTTTCCTAACCATCCAGTAATTTAGTTGGGCTAACTGCGATGCGCTAGCTCATCAATCCGCTTGCCGTGAATGCAATGCAGCCACCAGAGTTGGGATGGACAGTACTGGTGACAGTGCGTGTTGTTGGATTCTGTCATGGCTGTGGCTGTACAGCGAGGGCGAAAAGACAAGCGAGAAGCGGAAGAAGGGGCGCGGATGCAAGTCGTGGTCAACCCGGGAAGTGGCTAGTTATTAGATTGGTGCCTTATGGAGGACAAGAGCTTTGTCATGTCGAGAGATTTTGAACGCGTCGCTGGCAGACGCTTTAATTGAAAATGCAACCGATAGACTAACAACGCAATACACCACACAGCGCCACGACTCGGGCTTTGCTTGATTATTTTTATGGCACAAGTGGTGTCGCAGCGGATAGCACAGACGAACTCGTGGCTGATTGTTGATTGTTTGGAGGATCGAGAGGTGTTGGCGACATCAGTATACCGTTTTGATATGTGGACTGGAATGCCAGAGAATGAGATCTTTATCCACAATTGCTTTATATACACAGGATAAACGTACCAGTGGCGGCTTCTTCGGTGAAAACGGGTATGTGATCCGAATCTACGAGAATCAGCAAGTTAGATGTGGATAAACAAAAGGTTACTAAATCTCGAATTGCTTACCCATGACTTGCCACACGATCGTACTAACTGCCACTCGATGCCTGCGCGCTCGAAGCAAAGGCGTTTGTTTATTCTCGCGAGAAGTGCACGCACATATTGTTCAGCCTGAAGTTTAGCCACGCAGTCAGAGCTTCTACGTGTAGATAAACGTTGCTTTTTAAATGCTACAAACGTACATCACTAATACAGAAGTTTGGACAGAACAGCGAAAGTCCGAGCGTGCAGGGGCAGCAGCCATAGCCGAAGCATATGCAGAAGAAGCACGGCCAGTAGTCCTGCATTGTGTTGTTGATCTGGTTGATGGCGATATCGAAGTCCATCTCTTTTACCTGCTCAGCGGATGAAAACCGGATCAGTTTTACATCAAAAGACGACCCGCTGCTAATTCCAAGCCGTAGTGTACCAAGGGACTGAGTTCAGACGGGAACTCGTCTTCATAAGCCTGAGCCACACCAGTCACAAAGCGCATCCGCGTCGGGTAAAGCCGCACCTCGCCGTATTCCCTTTCACCGCCGGGAAGTGCTGGATCCCCGACCATCACGACGGATGCCGCGTGGGAGGTAGCATCGTGGAAACTCGTCGCCACCATCGCCCACTCCGAAGGGGAGTAAAATCCTCGCAATCCACTGAGGAAAATCTAACCCCATGTAGCCATTCTGGGTTAAGATTTTCTAGTGAAGGGGTCAGCGGCGCTTTAGGATTCATGTCCGCCGCAGATTTATTGCTTGCGTCGTTTCGTGTTAGAGCGACCTTCGCGCGACAACATTGGTTGAAGTGGATAATCGTCCAATAGAACTGCCGAAGAGTGATGGTCAATTAGTTGCAGTTTAAGATGTCTTCTTTCTCTGTGGTGGTGTGGCAATTGCATCCAGCACAAACTTTCTTGGAGATGCATCGCTGGGCATGTTTGTGCTCGTTCGAGGAGGTTGAGAAGGTTGTGGGGAGACGTAGAGGACGCCACTCGGTGACCGCCGCACGACTGGTCCATCTTTGCTCCCATGTCGATTCAGTCGTGTCTCCATGATGTTGCGAGTAAGGTCCGTGCGCCATTCCTGAGCCACGATACCTCGGAGATCCTCGTCAGTCAGATATCTGCCATCACTACAAGCTATTGAGTTCGTTCCATGACGATGTATGAAGCTCCGAGTTGAACAGCTAAGACGTACTCGCCCATCTCACGTCGCAGTTCCTGGACGGCCCAACTGGAAAAAGACTCGCTGGGACGTAGCAAGTCGGAGTTCTCTCGGAATGTGTTCACCTTTGTGGCGTAGTACGCAATTTGCATGGGCTTCCCAGCGAACTCCTTCCATTCCGTGGGAATCTGCTGCTCAATGCGCTCAATACGCGGAGCAACTTCATGCTCCATCTTCCTCCGTGATCCGAGAGAGGAGCGACTTTTCACGTGAAGGAAAACACGAAGTGAACTATAATTGCTTGATTTAACCTAGGCGTCCCTAGTCAGAGACAGAGGTTGAATGCTTGGGTGTACGCTACCGATAGTTAACGGAGAGTTTGTGATGTCCAGGGATTTCTTGCCACCGAGTTCAGGTGACGCGCTCTTGACTTGACGGCCGCCCACGAAGATCGAGACGATATTGCGGTCATCACCGAGGAATAGGAACTTCTGGAACGTGTGGAGGACGTCCGCAGCCTCTACTGGGTCATGGGCTTCATCAATTGGACTGTTAGGAGCGTATGGGTCTACTACCAGTGCGTCAAAGTCCTTGCCAACCATGAAGTTGCCAACTTTGTCGCCGAGCCCCAGGGCTTCAGCGCTTCCCATGGTAGCAAGGTGGAAGGCTTCAGCATACGAGAGTGACTCTTCCTGGAGTTCGTCAGTATCATCATCACTGGAGCTGCCGTTTCCAATAGACACGAGCTTCGAGGCGATCACAGCTTGACGAATAGCGTCAAGCATGGACGGAGAATATCCACCTGACACGTCAGTGCCCAGACCAACCTTGACTCCCTCTTGCAGCAGCCTCCGTACGTTCAACACACCACTGGAGAGCGAGAAGTTGGAGTTCGGGCAATGGATCACAGCTGTCTGCTTCTCTCGGAGCAGCTCGCGTTCTCCCTTACTGCACCAAATGCAGTGCGCCATGTACGAGCGTTCATGTAGAAGCCCATGATCATCGTAGACACCAGTGTACGTCTTGCTCTCTGGGTGCAGACTCTTGACCCACTTGATCTCGTCTCGGTTCTCCCCTAGATGAGACTGCACGGGTAGTTTAGGCGTGTGTTCTCTCGAGATCTCAGCAAGAGCGTGCATGAGCTTCGACGTGCAGCTCGGAACGAATCTCGGAGTGATCACAGGCGTCAACAGACCGTTCTTCTTGTGCTGCACGTAGCGGACGAACTCCCTCGTGTCGTCAATGGATGCCTGAGTGTCTTCTTGCAGCCCAGAGGAGCCATTACGGTCCATATTGACCTTCCCCACGTAGCCTCGCTGCCCCACTTGCTCCAAGATGTCAGTGAGCACCTTACAGCCTTCGAGATGCACCGTAGCGAAGTATGAACACGTCGTCGTGCCGTTATTAAGGTGGCGACGCACCGCCTTCTCGTACACGGCTCGTGCGTACTCGACGCTCTGGAATTTGGCCTCATACGGGAACGTGTACGTCTCCAGCCACTTGAGCAGCGGCAGGTGCATCCCTACACCAATAAACGAGTACTGAGGAGCGTGTGCGTGGCCGTCAATGAAGCCCGGAAGCAGCAGTTGGTCGCCCAAGTCCACGAGTTCATCGAAGTGCTCAGTGTGGATAGTCTCCGCCTGCTTCAAGTCCAAGACGAAGGCGATTTTGCCCTGTCCGTCCACACCCACGAGTCCTGGTTGAAGTACTTGCAGCTGACCGAGAGCGACTGAGTGCACGACGGTGGCCTTGTACGCGACGATGCGGGGCATTATTGGGACTTTTGCTCTTGCGGCAAATTGTTGAATGGCTTCCGAGCTCCGATAAGGCGCTGAATGCGAGGCTAGCATGTTGCAGTAGAACTGCTGTTCGCATTCAGCAGAAAACAGGCCGTTTTACAAGCTGACGGACGTGTGACAAGGTCGACGTGTTCCGTGCGATGGTACTTTTTGGGTTGCTTTATTACATGGGATAGCTGGCAGATATCTAACAGAATTTACTCAGCCGCTGAAGACGCTCTTACTGGCAGTAGTAGACTGAGGAGTAAGTTACTGCTGCTCTTACTGCTGCTAAAGTTTAGCTTAATCAATCCACTCCAGGCTTAAAAATTCTCTTTAATTTTAGCCAATCGTATCCCTCCAAGTACGTCATTTCTCAAAAAGATTCTTTACAGCACGAGTCGGTGTCACTTCGCTACTACAGTAGAGAGACGTCACCATGATCGAAGGCCAACACCCCGTCGTCCAGGCGCTTCTCGGTACGCTCGTCACGTGGGGCTTCACGGCCTTAGGCTCCGCTATGGTGTTCGTGCTGGACGTGGAGGACAAACGCACGAGTCAGAAGATCTTGGACGCAATGTTGGGATTCGCAGGGGGCGTCATGTTGGCTGCCTCTTACTGGTCGTTACTAGCCCCGGCCATCGAAATCGCAGAGGAATCCGAGCTCTACGGCCCTAATGGCCGCTGGTCCTTCGTGCCAGCTGCTGTAGGCTTCATCCTGGGGGCCGTGACGCTCTTTGGAACGGAGCGAGTGCTGCCCTTTTTGGAGAAATACTTGGGCGTAAGTCCGCAGTCCATGGGCGGGAAGGACGAGCAGCTGAAGAAGAAGAAGAAAGATGACGACTACCAGAACGAGAAGGACGAGAGTTATGACAAGCCGACGACCTCCAGCACCAGCAGCTTCCGTCGCGTTCTGCTGCTTGTGATCGCCATTACGCTGCACAATTTACCCGAAGGGATGGCAGTTGGCGTGGGTTTCGGTAGTGTGGGCCACAGCACGAGCGCCAGCTTTGCCAATGCTGTGAATTTGGCTATTGGCATTGGCCTACAGAACTTCCCCGAGGGGTTGGCTGTATCAATGCCTCTAAGAAGGGAAGGTACGTCGCCGTTCAAGGCCTTCATGTGGGGACAAGCGAGCGGGCTGGTGGAGCCTATTGGAGGGGTGCGTTGAGTTGAAAGAGGGTCTTTTTGAGGTTAAAATTGCGGCTGACGATGATGTTTTGTGGTAATTGTAGCTGATCGGAGCGGGTGCAGTGCTGTACGTGCAGCCGATTCTGCCCTATGCGCTGTCGTTCGCGGCAGGAGCGATGATCTTCGTGGTGGTGGACGATCTGATACCAGAGACGACTCAGAGCGGCAATCAGAAGCTCGCGACACTCGGGACTATCGTGGGTTTCGTCGTTATGATGGTCATGGACGTCGCACTCGGATAAAGAGACACGGTACCGTACTTTAGAACTCGTTGACAAAAACCCAACGAGGGTTGAGTGGAAATGCATTTTCCCTTTTTAACCTGTTGTTGTAGTTAAGTCTGAGCCCTTGTGCTCGTCTTCCTCCATGAGGAAGAAAGAAAACTCTTCGTCGTGCCAGTCGTTGCTGACCTTCGCAGTCGAAAGTGTCTTGGCATTCCTTTTGCCTTCTCCCGATGGCTCCCCCTCCGTGGCAGCAGCAACCCAGATCGCGTTGAGAAGCCCAGCCACAGCCAGTAGAGTGACACCGGCCAGCATCCATTGAGGCGCTTGGGAGTAGTCGAAGTCTGGCCGGAACTTGTCACCGCCAGGATCGAGACTCAGCTGTACCTGAGCTTCCAGGGGCTGGTCGCACATGGCTGCAGCTATGCCCACGCGGTGGTTGTCGACGTCGTAGATGATATCGTGGCCTTCCAGTACGCTCGCCCCCAGGATCGTCGCCTTTGGACCTGGAGCGAAGAAGACTGTGCCCGTGTAGATCCCGTCCCCGATTCTCGCCAGGTACCGGCTAGACGGCAGGCAAATGTGCACGTCGTTCTTGAACCAGAAACAGACATCCGGCAGTGCGTCCAATTGTCCCGGTGACAGCGAGTAGAACGAGTTACTTTCAGGGAAAAACGAGAAACTACCCAGCGCACGGCTCCAAGCCAGACGGAAGGCTTGTTTCGTGCTTTCGGGTAAGTACACGAAGGTAGTGCCGCTGTCTAGCACACACCCGCGGTCGGCGTTGAAATCATCTCGATCCACCTGCACCGTGTTGTTCGCGGCGCCAATCGACACGGAGAGTAGCGTCACCGTCCAGTACTGGTAGCCCGTACTGCGTAGGGGCGTGTAGCGCACAGGTTCCGTGTGGCGAGCGAGGTCCACCCCACCGATCGTGAGCAAGCCCCCAGCTTCTGTCAGACACTGCGAGAAGATACGCGTACGGGTCACCTTCTGCCTGTAGAACTGCTCGTAGATGGAGTCCGGGTGGCGCGAGAAGCCCATGATGCCGTCCGACGGCTGGTCCAGAAACACGCCTGACTGCTCGTAGATGCAGCCGAACTCGATCCGAGCCTCGAAAGAAGTGGACAGCGCCATGACATCCGACGCCCTGTACGCCGTCCAGTGGTCTCCTTCCACGTACGTTTGGCCGTACTTGCACTTGTCATTCTCGCACTGTTCGCACGGTGGTTCTCCCCGACCGGACGGGACGGTCATGGATCGGTCGCACGACAAATAGCTCGTGTTGTCCGTGACGATGAAGGGCTGGTGCCTCCGCTTGTTACCGCAGTTGCTGCAGCCTGTACACACGAACGCCGTCTTCCCACTGCCTGTGTCGATGATCAGTTCGCGTTGCTGTCCACCGACCGTCACCCGAATCGTGTGCGACCCGGAGCCGGATCGAAGCTCCGTCTCCACGGTCTCAGCACTGCGTAGAACGCCTCCGCCCGTCGGATCTTCCGCGCTCAACGTCTGCAAAGCCACCAGCTCTTCGTCGATCGATCGTTTGTAGCGATACCGGCCTTGCAGTGCATCCATCGCTTGCGTATGTGCTACCCCATTGGACATTTCGAGCTGGACCGTGTCCGGCGCTGGGACTGCCGCACCTGTAGCCCACAATGCAAGCCATACCAGCGCTGCACAGCGGGTGACCGCGCCGAACGCCATCGGTCGAAACTTGGTATGAATTGTGCCGCCGGTGGATCCGACACCGCAGGATATCGGCGTCAATAGCCGCCGACTAGTCAAGGGCGGATCAATGGCGCTTCGGTGGGCCGTTATCGAGCTGTTTCATTGCGGTGGCTTTCAATATTCATAGCGTTTGCCTTATATGCGCCTACTTCTTGATGTCAAAGGACAAGTGCGCGAGTCTTTCGCTCAACGTCCAGAGTTTGGTCGCTGCAGTTGGCGACTGACTCAGTGCGGACGGCGTCTCGCGGACGGGGTATCCGAACATCGCGTTGAGCTGCTTAGGGCCGAAGAAGTCTCCGCCTTCGACCTCCTTCCCTGTGGCAGCATAAAGCGTAGGCAACGCCCCCATCTCGACTGTTTGTCGCGGCATTAGACTCCACAGCTTGAACGCCGTCGTCCACATCCAGTTGCTGTTGGCCGTCGACGGCGCCGTCAGTAGATTTGTCGCCGTCGTGCCGGGATGGCACGCAACAGCTGCGACGCCTTCCACGCCCGCGGCCTTCATGCGTCGGTCTAGCTCGAACGTGAAGAGGATGTTGCACAGCTTCGTGTTCGCGTAGTTGAGCCACTGGCTGTACGTGCGCTCGCCGTCCGCCATGATGTGGTTCTCGTCGAACGTCCAGAACGCATTGCGATGCACCATACTGCTTACGCTGACGATGCGCGCCGGTGCGCTCTCCTTCACGAGATCGAACAGCTGCGCGGTCAAGGCGAAGTGTCCTAAATGGTTCGTCGCGAACTGCCGCTCGTAGCCGTCCACCGTCTTCGCGTACGCGCCGCCCATGACACCAGCGTTGTTGATGAGCAGATTGAGCCGGTTGTGGGTCTTTTTGAACCTCTCAGCGAACTGCTTCACGCTGGACAAGTCGCTTACGTCCACCTGCATGAACTCCACCGAACCGGCATTGGCATTCGAAGCTAAAGTCTCCCGTATCTTGGTCTCTGCTGCATGTCCCCGCTCGGCATCGCGACAGGCTAAAACCACGTGCGCTCCGTTGCGAGCAAGCTGCAGAGCTGTTTCGTAGCCGACTCCCGAGTTGCCGCCCGTGACCACCGCCAGTTTCTCCTTCTGCGACGGAATCCGCGAGGCGTCCCAGTTGTCGGGCACCGGCGGTCTGCTTCCTGCGACGCCCATTGCGATCTGGACCATACATTTCAACCAACAGTCGGATAGTGACAGGCGTGCAGTGCTACAATTGAGAGAAGTTTTGACATTCGTGTTGAACAGCAGCGCTAGAGTCTAAATACGCTGGTACTGCTGACGGCGGTGTCCGTCTTGGCGACGGCGACGGTGCGCGTACACCGTCGCCGCCAGCATGACGAACGCACAGCCAACAAAGAGCGACACGGTGACACTTGAAGCTGTTTCAGTGTGGGCGTTCGCCTGCGAGACGGTCTCGCTGGTCTGAAGTGCCACGGTCGCATCGCGCTCGTCTTCATCCAGAGCAACAGGGGCCTTCGTGCTAAAAACACCCCCGGCAGCCTCGCGCTCAAACGGATCTGCCGGATACGAGATGGTTGTACAATTGTCGTCGCCGAAGAGGAAGCAGTCGAAAAGGTGAAGGCCGTGAAGCGGACGCACAGCGGGGACCATGTGCCCGGCTCCCTTGACCGTCTTGAAAGTCAGACCAAGCTCGAATCGTTGGTGATAACCGCCGATTTGATCGTCCGGCCCGAGCCACGCGCGCCACGGCGACGCCGGTTTCAATGCAAGTCCGTCGTCCTCGGTGATCCAGCGCTGCGTTCCAATGAAGTTCACCACGGAATCGGCATCGCCGCTGTAAATGAGCACTTGGAGACCATTGCCAAGCAGCTTCCGGTATTTGTCCAGCGACGAGAACGTACGATCGAAGTTGTGCGAGATGTACGGCTGGCAGTCCACCCACTTTACGGGTAGGTCGCCTTCAATGTGCAGCGCCTCCTGCACGTCCAGTTTGTTCAGCAGCGAGTCGGTGAAGTCGCCAGCGCACGGACCGACCACTCCGCGGTGCGTCTGGATCTTCGGACCCACTTTGTCAAGCAGATGCGAGTGAAGTGCAGCGCGCTGGTTGTTCTTCATGTGGCACACGTCTCCGTAGATGTAGTAGTGGTTGAACTCTCCCGTGTCCGCAGCTTCGTGCGCCTTCAGAACAGCTTCTTGGCAATGCTCAGTACAGTTGACGTCCGTGAACATGCACTGAGCCACATCGTGGTCGCAGTAGTCCAGCAGCGTGAAGTAATCCCCGCGCGAGATGAGGGCGTGCGAGTAGTAGTAGTCCATGTACGCGTTTCCGTCGATCTCCATGTCCGTAAGCGGGTTGCCAATGGCGAAACCCTTAAGGTTCAAGCCCTCGACAGGGTCGTCAACCAAACGCTCCACCAAGAACGGGATGTACATACCAGCATAACTCTCACCGGTCACGTAGAATTCCCGATCTTTGAGTTCCGGGTACTTTGCGAGGAATTCACGTAGAAACAGTCGAAGACGGTCCGCCACGACGTCGTCGTTGTAGTAGCCCGTCGGAGCCTGTAGCGGCTGGCTGAAGCCGACTCCAGAGGGAGAATCGACCCACACAATGTTGGCGCGGGCGTTCCAGCCGTAGGGATTGAGCCCCACCGTCCCGTCACGCTTAGCAACGAACGGACCGTTTTCCGTGAAAAAGCCCTCGGACGAAGCGCAACCGGGGCCACCGTTCAGCCAGAGCACAATGGGGTCGGTGTCGGGTGTGCGTTTCGACTGTGCGTACCAGTAGAACAACTTCTCCTTGGTTGGAGTGGGCAAGTGCAGCTGGCCGGCGTAGTGCGCGAAGGGGACGTCCTCCTGCTTAAGTCCGGGCAGGTCTCCGACGCGGTGAGGAGCGTACGCTTGGGCAGGGGCCGCGAAGAACATGGCGGCCAGCGCTGCAACTGCGACGAAAGGCTTCATTGAGGTGCAATTCAGTAGAAAGGAGAGCTGGATCAGCACAAGATCAGCGACGGTAGTGGCAAGAATGAGAATGAGAGAATGAAAAGCGTGGAGACTGCAATTTGCTCGAAATACATCATGGAAGGGGTGAACGTAACGGCTGGCCTGAATTGATAGTAAAATCAAGTGAAGTTTGCAATATGCACTTGAAGGGGCGTGTGTCAGCCGTCCTCGGACACGCCACGTTCGACCACAGATTGCTGCGATTGGCTGTCGGCGGGTGGATACACTCATCCTCGTTGCATGTTCTGGTACAGTATTTACATTTATCTCTAATTGTCTATCGTTGTGCTCAGCACACTCATCCAGGTTGCATGCTCGAATTTCGTTGCTTTCCTCAATTACATGCACTTCTATTATTTTTTCTTACGTTTTCTCCATTTTATCACAACTTTCTCACTCTTTGACAAATACTTCCTCGACTTCCTCTTGCTTCGTGGTTGTACTTTAAACCACAGTCTGGTAGCCGTTCGAGTACAGACGCTCGTAGCGACTGCGCGTGCGGATGTTCCGGACGGCAACGACCACCATCACAACGATGAATCCGCACACGCCGGGTAGTGCCATCCACCCCAGCGACAGACCTGCGTCCTCGGAGTTAGCATCAGCGTCGGCGTTCTGCGCGCTCTGCACCACCGTAAGTCCAGCTTCGATCTCGTTGTCATCGATCGGGTACAAGAACTTGTTGCAAGCGTCCTGGCCGTACACGAAGCACTCGAAGAGGTTGAGACCGTGCAGTGGACGCACAGCCGGCACCATGTGGCCCGCGCCCTTGACCGTCTTGAACGTCAGACCGTCGTACTTCTGCACGTAGCCAGCCAACTGCTTGTCCGGGCCGAACCAGGCGCGCCACTTCTCCGTAATCTGCAGTTTGAGCCCTTGACCGCCGATCCACCGCTCAGTTCCGATGAAGTTCACGACAGAGTCAGCGTCTCCACTGTAGATAAGAGCCTTGAGGTCGTGGCCCAAGATCTTGTGGTACTTGGGCAGCGACGACGGACTGGACGCGTACAGATCACCTACAGGATCGCTGCATCCCTTCCACTGGACGTACTTGCCGCCGGGTTTCGTGGCGTGGATAGCTTCTTGAACTTCTGGGAGGTTCAAGTACACGTGAGTGAGCGAATCTGAACACGCGCCAATGTCACCGCGGTGTGTGGGTGAAACACGCGCCGAGGGCTTCGCACGCTTGCGCAGAGCCTTCGCCTGCGTGTTGTCCATCAGACAAATGTCACCGTAGATGAAGTACGGGTCCAGAGCGTCAGCGTTCGCGCCAACCTCCGCCTCCTCCAGCAGAGCTTCGCAACCGGACGGGCACGGCGTGTCGTCGAACAGGCAGCCGATGTGTGCGCCACACTCGACTTTGATCTTCTCGTAGGCTTCCAGCGACACCATCGCGTGCGAGTAGTAGTAGTCGATGTAGGCGTTGCCGTCGATGATGTTGTCCGTAAACGGGTTGCCAATTGCGAACCCCTTGAGGTTAACACCTTCGATCGGCTCCTCCACCAGACGTTCGACCAGGAACGGGATGTACATTCCAGCGTAACTCTCTCCGGTGATGTAGAACTTGCGGTTCTTGAGCTCGCTGAACTTGTCGAAGAAGAGAGCGAGGAACTCCCGCGTCTTGGCCGCGACCGTATCGTCGTTGTAGTAGTTGGGGCCTTCAACGTCGCCACTGAAGCCCACACCAGCCGGAGACTCGAGCCACACCATGTTCGCCTTGCGGTTCCACGAGTAGCGGTTCACCTTGATTGACAGGTCGTCCCGAACCACGAACGGACCGTTCTCGGTGAAAAGTCCACCCAGTGACGAGCATCCGGGGCCGCCGTTGAGCCACAGAACGATCGGGTCGTTCTCCGGGTCGCTCTGACTCTCCGTGTACCAGTAGAAGAGCTTCTCCTTCTTCTCGAGCTCCAGGTGACCGGCATAGTGCTTGAACGACAGCGCGTGGGGAGCCAAACCGGGCAGATCCGTGACCAACGCGTCCTCATTACGAACTGCTGACACTGACTCTGTCGCCATAGCCAACGCTGCCACTAGGAACTGCAGTGCCACCTTCATCTTGAAGCGCTCGAGGAGAAGAAATCGGAAGTGAACTCTGCAACGCACACACGTCCAAGAGGAAGAGGAGGAGGATTAGACGACCGGGTGGGTGGGTGTACCAGAGCCTCGAGGACAGGCTGACAGGTGGTCCCGTTCAGATGGCGAAGACATCTTCCACACCATCTGTACACACTTTTCGCAGTATTTTCAACCAATCCAAGAATTTAGAAGAAGTATTCTAGCCTATGAGAGATGGGATTGGCAATCATCCTAACCTGCTGGACGATCGTCCACTTCAACTTGAAGCATACAATTTCCAAGTTATATTGTGATCCACTATCAAAGTGACGGTCTTTTTAAACAGCGGTCACTAGTCTCCTTTAGCCTCGCTTGCAGACGCTGCGCTGGCTGTAGTAGTATTGCCAGGCACTAGAGACGCGCCCTTGCCCAGTCGATCGCACACGATCGTGATGTGTTTCTTGAGCCGCTTGGTGTCGTCCTGCATCTGCAACTCGCTGGTCGCGACGGCCGGAGCCGCCCCCGCGCCGTCTTTATTCTGCGGCTGCTTGGCCAGCACAGTGCGCAGTAGTTCGGTCATGGAGCAGTCGGTACGCTCCTCCCAGCCCTGTTCCACGGCGCCGCTGTCAGCTGTCTCGTTCACGACCGGAGAAAGATACGCCTCCAGCACCCGTGCGTCTTCCCCGTCCAGATGGAACCGGAACTTGATCAGCATGAGGATCAGTGAGACGCAGCACGACAATCGATTGGCTGCGCGCTTCAGCTTGGCCTCCACCGCCTCCATGGCGTGCGACAACGAGATGAGCTGGTCGTAGGTGCCGTGCAGCAGCACGTCCAGGAAGTTTACTGCCGCCGGACTGCGGTCCTTGTAGCGCACCAGCAGCCGCTTCTGAATCACGCGGAACTGGTGCGCCCGGTCGTTCAGCTGCGCTGCGAGCTCGATCTTTTCTTTCCGTAGCGCGAAGTGCGCGTCAATAGCGCCGAAGAAATCCGCGAGCGGTAGGGGCTCCTGGTAGAATACTTCCAGTGCGGAGGTGGACGCACTGCCGTCGCCGCCCTTAGCCTCGGAACCCTGTTCTCGCTCTTGAAAGTACGCGCGGAGTCGTATCACAAGCTCCTGGGAAACCATCCACAGCGCCTCTAGCTCATTCGACTGGATACGGTACCGTCCGGCGTTCTTCGATACGAGGATCGTCGCTTCGACGCCGTTGTAGTACTGGAAGCTCAGTACATTCGTACCAGAACCACCCGCTGCTACCTGTTTCGCCCACTCAGGGGTGCAGCTTGGCTGATGAAACATGTCCTCGAACAGACTCGCGAGCTCCAGCGGCTCCTGGTTTGTCTCTAACGTGAATTTGAACGTGCTGGACTTGACGGGGGGCACCAGACGACACGCCATACACATAGGGAGCTTCACGACGCATTGGGATACCCGTGGTTGTCCGGTCTCGAGTGTGTAGGAGGCTGATATCGTGACGGACAACGAAGTAGGCATCGCGTCAGCACTTGGTCGCAATACGACCGGGATAATAAGCGGCGTCGATGCCTTCCCGTCGATACTTCCAATTACGAAAGAGGAATCGCTCGCCACCACATTTTCAGGTGTAGATACCGATAGAGTCACATTGGACACACGCGTTGCACCTGTGTACGTGACGTATACGCGCATCGTGAGCTGCGTATTCTTGCCACTTGGGTCTAGCGCCGGACCTCCACCGCCGCGATGGAAATCGTCGCTACGATCAGGAAGCGCGTCTAATATCGCTGGAACCTGAGCTCGAATCAACACGCGATCTTTCGGTTCCGTCCTTCGCTCTCCCTGTGCTCGACGTATAACGTTCAAGAGTTGTCGGTGCTCCTCATCCATCTCCTCGTAGTTAATTTCCTTCGTATCTGGCGCTACAACGGCGGAGGAGGGCGGGTCCGTCCCCAGGTAATTCACACTTAGCGCTCCGTCCGAGTCGAGACTCACGATCATTCCATCAATCCCACCAAACTCGGCAATCTGAAGCGCCACTGGGATTGTCGACGCACAGGCAGACCAGATGAGCGTCTTGTCCTTAAAAACGCTCCAGACTTTCGTGTCGCTCGCAACGAGTAGGTTTTCCATCCCTGATGTACCCGGTGTCCCTCTCTCTGTAGGAGAAGCATAGCGCCGGAAAACAGAAAACGCTGACGGGTGGAAACCCAGTCGCTTCTGCATATAAACCTCCCCCTGGGGTTTGATACCAAAGAGCGTGAATTCGCCAAGTACGAGGATGTCAAAACTCGTCGCTGATTCCTGATACGAAGTCCGCGTCACGCGAATATCTATAATGGTCTCTCCGATATTTATCTTCCAGTCGCAATGGATTGATGCCGATGCAGCGTCCTTCTGTCTGTCTTCTTTGCCGTCTTCATCTAACGCACTTCTTTTCGTCTTCAACGACGCGGATGCCAAGACCTGATAGCGGTAACATTCAAGTTGTAAATCCGACGTGGCTGCGATCACTGCGTCCATACCAGCCGCGTAGCATATCGCGCCAGGCAAGAAATTGTTGTTCAGAGGCTGCAAAAAGGCAAAACGGTCCTGCTCGAAGAACTGGAGGCGGCCATCGAGCGACTGCACGCAGAGATGATCCCTCTCCGATCGCTGAGGTGGCGCACCACCTCCTGAATTGAAGTTGCCGGAGCCGAAAGGTCCGTAGATAAAGTTGTAAGCTGTGAAGTGTTCTCCATCGATACCCAGTAGATGCTCGTAACGTAGAGTGATCTTGAAGTAACTGGCGGCCATTCCAGCCCCTCCCATGGCCTCCACCACATAGACTCCAATGCGTCTTGGCTGGAGAATAGCCAGAGCTAATACGCGCTGGTTTCTGTCATAACAAGCGTCAATTTCCTGTAACTTTTCACCAACACAACTGTACAGACCACCACTTACGGGATGAAATAGCCCAGCGCCAACTGCAGAATGGGGCGTCGGAGGTTCTCTTCCAACAGTAAATGCTCGATACGAAAGTCGCTCTGCGTTGGGCAATACACGCGCAATACGCCGTTCAAGCTGCCCGTTACTATCTTCACTGCAGTGTCAACAATCGAGTGTCAATAGTCCGCTTGCACCTAAAATACAACGCAATCCAGTCCCACTACCATGCCCAGAGGCGTCATTGTCCACGTTGCCCACTGCCAGAGCGCCAGGCGTGTACTCTTCGTCTCGCTCGCCCTTGGCGGCCCACCACTCACGCACCTGGAAGAGGGACATGGGGCTTAGTGAGGATATCCGCTCAGTGGACGCGTCGTTTCAAGATCGATGTGAGCTGAAAATCACTTTTGTTTTTCAATCATGCCCAGATTCTAAAAAGCACTTTGTATAATGGTTCTAGCTTTTCGTACAGCTCAATGTCATCCTAGAAAATATTATCCTGAATGAAAATCGCTTTCTTTTTCCAACTTTTTTTCTGCGAATCAACGGCATTCTAGAAAATGCCGAGCATTGCTATCGCCGTCCGCCAGCATGTTGACGCGTTCGAGCCGCCACTGCAGGAGCGTCAGGCCCTGAGCGGCCTCAAGCGCGCCGTGACTTCAGCTGCGGCCTGCCCCTCGCCTGTCCATGCAATCCCGGAGTCCTGCGGCAGTGTAGCCATCGCAGATCCGGAGGTTTTCCAGCTCGTGTCGTTCTTGCTCTCACCCAAGGGCTATTCGTCGTATCCGGATGAGACGCAGTGCCTACTGATACAATTAACTAACATCAGTACACACAAGATTATCCGGACATTGAAGCTGAAGACGCTTAACCAATGGGAAGACGCTGTTGCTCGCTATTCTGTGGTGGAGACTGCCAGCAGCTTCAATGCCTTCGTGGTGGTCACATATAGACCCACACAGCTACTTCCACTGTACATGGCTTCGGCCAGACGTGCAGTGAGATTCGTGAACGCTGTGGTGGCGCTAGTCACGGCCAACGCGTACATCTCGACGCTAGGGGGTGGCCACTTCCTGTGTCGCCACTTGAGCCAGTCGACGCTGTTGGCCAAGCTACAGATCGGGATCTCGATGGGGTTGAAGGACCCCGTGCTGGAGAGCAAGTGCAGGGTCAACTTGATGTACAACGCACTGCAGTTGGGCAACTTTAAGAGAGCGAGGAGGATCCTGAAGCGCGAAGCTCTGGTGGCGGAACAGCTGGACAGCAGCGAATTGCGTAACGTCTGCCATGCTGCCAATGTTTACTTGGACAAGATGGACCGACTGCACACGGAGGAGGTGCTGCTGTACAGGAAGAATGGACGTCCAGCTACCCTGCACGACAACTTCTACCGACAGAGGATTGTTCGAATGACCAAGTGACAAGACCAGCACTTCGCACAAGGGGGTTATCCATCTTCGATCATTTTATTAGTAGCAGACTACTTTCAATACTAAGTACCTTGTTAAACATTGACAACTTTGATGTCGAGCACGGCGCAATGGTCGTAAACTCGACCACCAATGTGCGCGATCCTACGAGGTTTCCTACCCATAAGTTTCCCCCGATGGTGTATCCCATGATCTGCTTCAGAGTTAGCGCTGGCGCTTTATCATGCTCCGGTTACGTGCCTTCTGTCTCGTGTTAATCCGCACCAGCTTTCATTCGGCAATTACTCTCCCGACAGCCACTTCGTCATGGTCTCCTCGTTCGTGTCCAAGGCCGCAGTCGTCGCTTCGGCTTTGCTGGCGTCGCTCACTACTGCGAATGCTGAGCTCGAGACCGTCAAGCTGTCGCACCCGTACGGGTCCAGTGCCGAGGTCTTCCTCTTCGGCGCTCACGTCAAGTCGTTCCGCGCCGCGATGGACCCGAACGTCGACGTGATCTTCATGTCGAACGACTCGTACATGGACGGCGTGAACCCGATTCGAGGAGGGATCCCCGTGGTGTTTCCGAACTTCGGCGGCGCGCCCGGCTTCCCCAACCACGGCTTCGCTCGCATCACGAACTGGACCCTGGCCAGCCACAAGGACACGACGGACAAGAACGGCGCCAGCGTGGCCAAGTTCACCATGGCGGCAAGCAACTCGACCCGTCAGATGTGGCCCGTGGAGTTCGAGCTCCAGTACGAGGTGAAGCTGTACGCCAACCAGCTCGACACGGCTCTGCGCGTGCGCAACACGCACACGGAGCAGATCGAGTTCCACACGCTGCTGCACAATTATCTGTGGGTGGACGACTCCCGCGACGGCGGTGTGGCGGTGTCGGGCCTTAAGGGTGTGGACTACTACGACCAGGTGGCCAAGGTGAACAAGACGGAGACGCGCGAGTCCATTACTTTCACGAATTCCACGGCGCAGACGGGCAACACGTACCTCAACGCCCCGGACAAGATCGTCGCGACGATCAAGGGCATCAACACGAAGGACCGCTCTGTTACCGTCCAGAAGAAGGCCTTCATCACTGGCAAGAACGGCCAAAATGCGATCAAGACCAAGACGGACGCCGTGGTTTGGAACCCGGGTGCCGAGCGTGCTAAGAAGCTCGAGGACTTTGGCGACGAAGAGTACATCAACATGGTCTGTGTCGAACCTGGTCGTGTCAGCGTCAAGCAACCGCTTCCTGCCGGTAAGACGTACACGCTGCAGCAGAGCATCACGGTCACATCGTACTAAGTCGAAACTACTGTCCAGTAGACCCAAACTACCAATTTACAAGTTGTAGTTTTCCTTAAATGTACCCATTTCCATACAAATCTTCTGTATTTCCTATTAGGTACGAAAAAATTTGTAGGGCCCACAAATGGTCTCCAATTACCAAAAATGCTGCACGTTCGTCGCGTGGTGACCCGCGCGCCTTCGGGCTGCCGCGGCTTCCAGCGCTCCGTGGGTATCGTCGGCATGCCGAACGTGGGCAAATCCACGCTCTTCAACGCGCTGACCAAGACGGAAGTGGCTCAGGCCGCCAACTATCCGTTCTGCACCATCGACCCGAACGTGGCGCGTGTGGCGGTGCCGGACGAGCGCGTTCGTCACTTGGCGGAGGTGGAAAAGTCCAAGCGCGTGATTGAGACGCAGGTAGGGAGGCAACCGGCCATTTACAACGTGAAAATTGCCTTAACTCATTGAGAACGCATTGAATTTCCACTGTACAGCTCGAATTCGTGGACATCGCTGGACTTGTGCGTGGCGCTTCCCAAGGCGAAGGACTCGGTGCGTTGCGATGCTGATGAAGTGCAATGAACTGTTCTCTAACTGGCTGTACGTATTATTGGGAATGACAGGTAACAAATTCCTGGACAACATCCGGCAAGTGGCGGTGATCGCGCACGTTGTGCGCTGCTTCGAGGACACCAACATCCTCCACGTGGACGAGTCGGTGGACCCCATCCGCGACTTGGAAACGATCCGTACGGAGCTCATCTTGGCCGACTTGCAGACGGTGGAGAAGCGGTTAAGCAACCTGGCCAAGAAGAAAAAGTAGGTTGGTGGTAGTTTGCTGGGTAGTACGACCTGAGAACTCACGTCACTTTGTGTAGATCGACGGACCCGACGCTCCCTTCATTGATTGAGGTTCTGAAGCGTCTGCAGCCCCACCTTGAGGACGGAAACCTCGCTGAGGGAATGACGTTCGAGAAACCGGACGAGCAACTGCAGTTTGAGCGTCTGCAGCTACTGACGGCCAAGAAGGCGCTGTATCTGTGCAACGTGTCGGAGGATGACGCTGCTAAGGGGAATGAAATGGTTGAGGCGGTTCGAGAGCGTGTTGAGGCGGAAGGAAGCGTGTGTCTGACGGTCTCGGGGTCTCTGGAGGAAGCGGCTGCGTCATTTGAGGACGACGAGAGCCAACTGGAGTACCTGAACGAGAGCGGACTGACGGAGACGGGTTTGACGAAGGTCATCAGAGCGAGTCAGGAGCTTCTGCAGCTGCAAACGTACTACACAGTCGGAGAGAAGGAAGCGCGCGCGTGGAATGTGCTGGCTGGATCGTCGGCAGCAGTGGCGGCGGGTGTGATCCACTCGGACTTTGAGAAACTACTCATCCGCGCGGAGACCGTCGGGTACGAGGATTTTGTCAAGGCTGGTAGTATGCGCGGGGCCAAGGAGAAGGGACTGCTGCGCTCCGAAGGCAAGGACTACATTTGCCAGGACGGCGACATCTTCAACTTCCTAGTGGGAAAATAAACGCGCACCTTTAGACTCCCGTACTCTACCGCCTTGAATTTGACAGTACACTCGTCCCAGCTCGATTTCCACTGATGAATAGCACCTCGTATGCTACAGTTGCGTCGGATAGTTCGACGGTCGTTGGGTGTATCTCGAGATTTCTTCTTCCAGATAAACCACCTCATTTCTCTTCTTTCCTCGAGACTGAAAGAGAACTCAACCCATGAGTGGGAAGCGTTTTGGCGATGGTCCAGTATCGACGAGGACTAGAACTGCAGGGAACATCGGAGCAAAGAGGAAGGAGGAAGCAGCAGCGTCGAATAGGTCAGGCGATGCGTCCGCTTGTCCTCCAAACTCAATGGCTGAAGTGCCGGAGGTTTCTTTGGAGGACCTCCAAGCAGCGAGGAACGCGTTCTACCTCAAGTATATCTGCATGCCTAAGAAAAAGTCAAAGAAGCGTCGGACGCTGCAGGACCCACTGACAAGCTACCAGAAGCGCACGTTGGTGGATCGGTATATCGCAGCACGGAAGAGGGACAAGGACGTCGATTACAAGAAGCTGTCGACAAAGTCTGTCTTTGAAGCATTCATTGGTCATCCAGAGGAGCTCAAGAAACACGGAGACAAGTTGCTCCAGGAGTTCTACCAACTCTATGAAGAGGATCAAGCGCAGATCGACCAACTGGAAGCAATCGCGGCTTCACCGTTGGCTGCAGCTGCAGAGGAGCAGCCATCAGTGGGCGAGGAGGAATCACAAGAAGAGCAGGCAGACGCCACTCCCGCTCCCCATTCTCCAGAGAAAACGAGCCTGAAGGTGGCGGTTGCTCTGCAAAAGGTGCAAATGGCTGAGGCTCTGCTGAAGGAGGCACAAGACACGCTGAGCCACGCGAAGGATTAAGGGAGAACCGAAGGAGGGAGTAACGTAAGAGCTCCCGTGTTTCACGTACTTAGTAAAGCCTACCTAATTCTTGACGTCGAATTGAAGCTTTGCAAGACGCTCACTCTCGCTCCACAAGTTCTCTGCGGCCTCCTTATCGTACGCGGTTTCTTTAGGCTCAACACGTTTCGCCGGTCCTCTCATCTGGAAGAGCTTGCTGGCCCCGTAGAAGTCGTCACTCTGAACGTCCGAGCCGGTGGCAGCGTACAGAGTGGGCAACGTGCCCGTGGCGACGTCTTGGAAGACGGGGAACCACCCCCCAACGCGCCACACCAGCTTCCCAAGCCAAGCACCTTCAGTACGAGGAGCATTAAGCAGGTTGGTGGCCGTCACCCCCGGGTGGCACACGACGGAGGTCACGCCCGTCACGTTCTCCGCTCTCATACGTCTCGTTAACTCGAAGGTGAAGAGCAAGTTACTTAGCTTCGACTCCGAGTACACGTCCATGCTGTTGTAGCCTTTCGCGCTCGGATACATGATGCCGGAGCCAGACGTGAATCTCTTCAGCGTCGCACTCGAGTGGGCAATGCTGCTGGTGTTCACTACGCGAGACGGAGTGCTCGCTTTCAGCAGTGGGAACAACTGAGCCGTCAGTGCGAAGTGGCCCAAGTGGTTCGTAGCGAACTGCCGCTCGTAGCCGTCCACCGTCTGGGCGTACGGGACAGCCATGATGCCTGCGTTGTTGATCAGAAGGTCGAGACGCTCGTGCGTGGCTTTGAACTCGTCTGCGAACTTCTGGACGCTGCCCAAGTCGCTCACATCCAGCATTTGGAACTTGACACTACCGGAGTCGGGGGTAGAAGCGAGAGTTTCACGGATCTCCTTCTCGGCCTGTTTGCCTCGGGCCTCGCTACGACAAGCCAAGACGACATCCGCGCCGTTGCGAGCTAATTGAAGAGAAGCTTCGTATCCGATTCCAGAGTTGGCGCCCGTGATGACCACGACTTTGCCCTTCTGCGAGGCCATTTGCGAGGCGTCCCAGTTGTCAGGAACTTGAGGTCGAGTGTCGCTACTGCTGCGGTTGCCCATGGTTGTTTGTCGTCGAGTTTAGAAATGGACGCAATTAAGAGTTTCGTTGAAACCTACCACAATCCGCTGCAAAGCGTATGATAACACTGGTCAAGTAAAACGCACTCCAGTGTTGACGAACTGTTCACTGTTGAGTCGCCAATATTACGGCAACCATCGACGCCGTAATACTCAGCTCTAGCGTGACTAAGCCTCCACGTTCAACTCGACCTTCGCAAGGCGCTCGCTTTCCCCCCACAAGTTGCTGGCGGCAACCTGGTCGTTTGCCGTCTCCTTGGCCTGGACGCGCTTCGGAGCTCCCCAGATCTGGAAGTAGTTCCCAGGCCCGTAGAAGTCGCCGCCTTCAACATCACGTCCAGTAGCAGCGTACAAAGTGGGGAGAGCGCCTGTGGACGCATCTTGAAGGACCGGCAGCAGCCCAGCCACACGCCAGAACGAGCGGCTGAACCAACCTCCTTCCGAAGCAGGAGGACCCATCAGGTTCGTGGCCGTGAAACCCGGATGACAAGCCACAGCGCTCACACCCGAAAGACTTTGAGCCTTGAGACGCCGAGTCAACTCGAACGTGAACAACAAGTTGCACAGCTTCGACTCTCCGTAGACTTCCGACGGACTGTAGCCATCGTCACCCTCGCGCATGATCTCGGATCCACAGGTGAAGCGCTCCAAGCTGGTCGTCCAATGAGCGAGGCTGCTGACGTTCACGATACGCGAAGGAGTGCTCGCTTTCAGCAGTGGGAACAACTGAGCCGTCAGTGCGAAGTGGCCCAAGTGGTTCGTAGCGAACTGCCGCTCGTAGCCGTCCACCGTCTGGGCGTACGGGACAGCCATGACGCCTGCGTTGTTGATCAGGAGGTCGAGACGCTCGTGCGTGGCTTTGAATTGGTCTGCGAACTTCTGGACGCTGCCCAAGTCGCTCACATCCAGCATTTGGAACTCCACTGAACCGGCAACGGACGACCCGAGAGCTTTACGGAGCTTCTCCTCAGCCTCTTTGCCACGCGCTTCGTTACGACAGGCGAGAACGACGTGCGCTCCCTTGCGCGCAAGCTCTAGCGCCGTCTCATAGCCGATGCCGGAGTTGGCGCC
>LGSM01000262.1:0-42765 GCA_001314345.1 Phytophthora multivora
CAATTGCCACTGGCAAGTGTCGCCTGGACACGAAAACATCCACTTGGGTCGGATTATCGGGGCCAATGGGCGGCAGTATGGCTTCCGACTATTTCCAGTCTGCCTGTGAGGATCAAGCCATTGCAGTCGTTCAAAAATACGTCGAAATCGTCGGAATGTGCCCCATTAGAGGCGCGGTGAGGTCTATGGCGAACGAAAGCGGCAATTACAGCTCGGTTGTGCTCAACAAAGCGTACGTGGCAGCGCAGCAGGTCTACCAGAAGAATGTGGACGCGGTGATGTGCAGTGGCAACGGGTCGGGGCTCGTGTCGCTGTATCAAGTGAAGTTCTGGCTGATGCACCGGTTGGTTCCGTTCAAGTCGAAGGAAAATGACGGTATGGTGGAGTTCGATAGCTGCTCTGGGGGAATTCTGGCCTCCAAGTTCGGCAACACTTGGCAGAGTCGCTTCTATAAATCCGAGCTCAACCATTTCGACACGACGTTCCGAGCTGGGGATGGATTATTCAACAAGGCTAAAATGCCGTTGAAGTGGTTCGAGTGTCTGCTCTAGCCAAGATAGCGAGATAGGATAGCTTCGACCCTAAATGGATTGACACTTGTAAAAAGATAACAAAAGTGCTTTGAACACCGACACTAATACCGGTATCCTAGTTGTGGAAAACTGCCATGATGCACTACAAGTTGTAGAAGAAACTTGTGCACGTGCAAGCATTCATTGAATGCATTCAACGATGTCGTTATTACATGTACCTAACGTACAGGCGAGCCTGGCTCTCCCTAGTAGCCGTTTTTTTCCTACTGTGCAATTCCTACGTGGCCAATCAAAGTTACATTTCCCAGAAACCAGTGGGTTTCTATTGGGTAGTACAGCTGTAGTTGAACAAATCCTACCTTACTATCTCGAGTCCTTGCTGGTCGGGATGGAAACGAATGAAAACTACTGTAGAAGGCCCTGCCCCATCGTCCACAAGTTTGCATCGCGTGATCTCCACGGCGCCAAGAGCTGTGCATTCCTTGATTTCCATCGAACGAACCACTGAAGTGTCCGCGTCCTCTGCAGCGCCATGCTGCCGATGCTGTTGTACCTGTCGGTGGGCCTCTCGACTCTCGTCCTACTCGCAGCGCAGCAACACGTGGCTGCGGTGGAATATGAAGCGACGAGTTGGCCGTCGCTGCTCTTTCGTTTCACAGTCAAGCGCAGCTCGATGGATATTTACGGCCAAACGGATTTTGTCGTGTATGCCAACCCCAACGTCTCGACGGACGAACGCAGCGTTTTATACGACGTCTTCGCTACGTTTAAGGACGGACCGACCGTCTACAACTACACCAGAGTGAACGGCGTGGCGTATTTGCGAAGTCTGGAGGAAAATCTCCCGTCCACACAGTGTCTACATTCCGAAATAAACGATTTCCCGCCGATTAACGCTATTATTTCCGCCATCAACGACGCTAAACCAGTGGCAAGTATCAGTGACTCGATCGAGTGCGAAAGTGGCAGTCTCTATAAGGTCTCAGTGGATGCATCGGACTTTGCACTGTGTGCGTCGGGGACAAAGAGTTTTCAGCTTTACGGAAGTGATATGGATATTACGGTGGATTATCTCCAAAAGCACGTGGATATTATCAGTCCAAACACGGATAACTCCTGTGAGGCCGGAGTCAGCTCGAGTTCCGTAACAGCAAGTGGCAAATCGATCCTCACTGGCTTGCCACTACCTTTCGAAGCAACACGGCAACTAGAAGAAGAGTTTTCTCTCTTTGGAAGCGATGACGACTCGGAAGACGATAATTCTTGTTCCTGTAAATCCACTCCACGGCCGTGCATTTTTATCCACGGCCTTGGAGTAAAAGATGAAGTGCCGAACCTTCAGAAATCGTTGCCATACTGGGGAGATACGATCACAAGCCACGCGCCATGCTGCACTTCGATCCAGTTCGCGCACCTTAACACAGTCAACTACACGTGGATAAACGCTACTCAGCAGAATCAAGTGTGTGACCACGCGTTGGAGGTGAGCAACACCAGTACAAAGCTCGTGATTAAAGACACGATTGTCGTGACGCACTCAATGGGAAGCCTCATGCTTGCTAGCGCGATAGCTCGCGGCAGGTGTAAGCTCGACTCGAGCTCCACGTGGGTGAGCACTGCTGCGCCGATGATCGGGAGCATGGCAGCAGATTACGCCCAGGAGGTTTGTGCCGGTGATACGAACTTTATAGCGGAGAAACTGGCCGAGTTCAAGGACCAGTGCCCCGTGAATAAAGCGACCAAGTCTCTGGCGTATTCGAGTGGGGATTACAGCACTGCGAGGCTCGTTTCGGCGTATAAAGCGGCTCAAGAGGTCTATCGGACGAATGTATCCGCTGTCATGTGCAGTGAGAGCTTTTCAGGGATATTATCCTCGTATCAAGCGAGTTTTTGGGTCCTTGGCGAGATGATTCCGCATAAATCCAAGAAAAACGATGGCACAGTGGAGTATCATAGCTGTACGATGGGCCTCGACCAGTCCAAGTTCGGCGAGACGTACAAAAGCCGCTTTTACCGAACGAAATTGAACCACTACGACATGCAGTTTCGAGCTGGGGACGCCTTCTGGAACAAGGCGAAAATGCCTGTGAAATGGTTCGAGTGTTTATTATAAAGACAACAGCAATGATGCTAACTTTGAACGGACAACCCCCGTTATCACGGCTTTGAAGCTGGAAGGAGCAACCAACAAGAAGAAGAATTTGTACTTGGTTCAAACGGTCTACTATTGTTTTATGTTGATGATTATTATCAAACACATATTCACAACTACTCAGCGAGCTCGCCTCCGTCGAAAATCAATGTAAATATTAAGAGAAATTAATTCTCCACTGAAATTCGGGCGAAATAAGCGCTTTCTCAAATACTCTCGACACATCTTCGAGGTTTCCTAGCAGCTCCAGCATCGGTGTCATCATGTCGCTTTGGGGTATTATCCTCGTTACTTTTCGGTCGAATTATCCCACTCGAAACGTGTTGCTCCGTGCAAAACCAACCGAAGGTTGACAAGTCGATTCGTCAGTGTGCAATTGCGAACATTGTTGTCGATAGTGCGTAGATGGGGGAAGACGACGCGTAGTGTAGTACTGGTAGAGGACCTGCAAGTGTGAGGGCTTGTAGGCAAGGAGGTGAAGCCCACAGACGACATGGAGTACCTGAAGCAGCTCCCCGTGGGCAACCGAGTGCTGTACACGCACAAGAAGTACAGCATCTCGCACAATAGGCCGCACGTCAACCATGTAAACTTGACATACGCGGACGTGCTGACGTCGATCGCCTCCGACAAGAAGGTCGAGTTCACGTACTCCATCACGTTCGAGGACCGCTTCGACCGCTACCTGGAAAACGAGTTCTTCGAGCACCGGGTCCGCTGGTTCTCCATCTTCAACTCGTTTATGATGGTCATCTTCCTCTGCGGGCTCGTGGCGCTCATTCTACTGCGCACGCTCAAGAACAACTACGCGCGTTTCGCGGAGGACGACGCCGAAGTTCTCGACGCTGGACAACAGCTAAGCGTTCGTGTCGGTGTTTTTCATCAAGTTGACGTCAACGTGCTTGCTGTGTTCTACCGTAGCCGTAGCACTTCTACGGCACGACGTACGCCAAAATGTCAGAGCTTCTTGCGGGAGTCATGATCACTGGAGTAAACCTGATTACGTTGATGGTGGATCACGGGCTGCAGGTAAATTTATTTGGTAAAAATGTAATCTGTCTTGTAGGTAAGGGTCGGTAAACTGTAGCTGTCTCGCAAGACCGATGCTATTACCAGTTTCACACGTCTACTGTAGCTTCGCGGAGTCCATATGAAGCGTTTGGCGGGGCCCCGGGTTCTCCCATCGCAAACCGATGGATCTCTAAATTATTTATTTAAATCTGACATCAGAGCTGCTTCCTCGAAACGAGGTCATTCCTAGATTAGTGCACACTCACCAGCATGGAGGAGTGCGGAGCTCCGAGGCTACTACATTTTCGTTGACTTCTCCAAGCAATATCTCCAGCATTTGGAAGGCTGTATTAGCTGACATTTTTGATCTCACTCGTTCAAAAAAAAAAAAAGAGAGAGAAAAAAAACACAACGTTGCAGATCTACCTGAATCAGAGATTGCCAGTAAGCCAGTAAATACGTGCAGTAGAATAGAGTGCTACAGTAGTTACTTCTTCATTACGGTCTGCTCAACTGGTTCTGCGTAAAACTTCCCGTCAGGAAAGTACTTACTTTCTACTACCATTAGAATACTGCAAAGTGTTCTGGCTTTCATACCGTCGCTTGGAAGCAGCCGAATAGCTCGATAACTTTTTTTTTTGAGAAAGATCCGTATCGACTTACTTAACCCTGTCAATAGTTCTCTCACTCTTCAAACTCTTTTTCTTTTTTTTTCAAAGTGGCCTAAACAACACCTAAAAGAGTATTGTACCCTTCACCGGCGCCTCCGCATCAAACAGTGCAGCCGAATTCAGCCGCCCGGAAGCCGCCGAATATATATCTACATTATCACTAGGACAAGTGAATGGGTGTCGATCACTGACGTGCTTAGCAGAGCTCGCCTCCGTCGAAAATCCATGTAAAATTTAGGAGAAATTAATTCTCCACTGAAGTTCAGGCGAAATAAGCGCTTTCTCGAATACTTTCGACACGTCCTCGAGGTTTCCTAGCAGCTCCAGCATCGGCGTCATCATGTCGCTTTGGGATATTATCCTTGTTACTCGGCGAGTGGAATTATCCCACTCGAAATGTGTTGATCCTAAGTCCTAAGTTTCTCTGATGAATAAATTTAGGTAGAGCCAGCCTCTTAACCCCTCCTTCATTCACCAATGTCGATAAGGTCATTAGCACAGACTAATGTACAACCTCAACGACAACGTAAAGAAAAGAAAACTCGACACGTCTTGAGGACAGATTTCCCGGGTCTGATGAAAGGAAATTTCACTTTTTCTTACTACTTCGAAGTCGTTGTAATTTCTTAAAAACAACATGATGGCACGGAGGCAGTAAAAATGAACCGGACGTTAGTTAATTAGTTAGTGGACGTGTCGTTTTGCTAACTATGGTAAGTTGGAGCACCTACTTCGTCATATTGCTTATTCATTTGGTTGGTATTGATTTGAATGGATCAAAACCCATTCTTTGAAGGACTGAAATCACTGCAGCTCGAGCTTATCGCTGTGTTGTGTAGCTGAAATAAATTCATCAGAACCTTGAGTGCACAGTTGTTCTTCTTCAGTCTCCTTAAAGTTAATCTTGTTGCGCAGGCGCAACGTAGACAGTAAAATAAATTACAGTACTTTACCGGCGTGCAAATACTGTAGTTACGTAAGCTATCGGTATCGAGACTTTTTTTTTTCCTTTTATAAAAGTACTTTCATTCTATGAAGCAGGCCTGGTGTTGGTCAGAGGCAGAAAACAACTACTTTTCATACAGAACAGAAGCGCAATTAGCTGCATACAGAAGGCCATCGCTGACTCTAGCGCTGCAGAACATAGTGTTTATTGCTTTTGTACTGGTAATTTATTACTATTTTGTCCTTCGTGATGATCAAATCCCCGAAGTACTCAGTAGTTTGTCCATTTGACACTCTGAGTTCAATGGTCTACTGCCAGTGTCTGACGTCAATAACAACTAACAATAAAGTAATCCTAGACTAGTGTATCGACACCTTCACATCCGCCTGTGCAGCTGAATTCGGGTACATGTACCAGGAAGTCGTGGAATATATCCTCAACATCTTTCACTAAGACACGAGTAAGCGTGTCGACTGAGATGTGGGACGGATACTGTAGGCAAGAAGACGGTAGCCCATCCAAGATCGAACAGCAGTAAGACGGCGATATATACCAGGATTCTAATTAGATAGCTAGACCATAAACTACTTGGCTGTTGAAGCATACGTCAAGTTCTTTAGCCATTTTGGATGTATCGACAATTAGGTTTTCAGTGAATGGTGATGCGAGAGCGTAATAGTGAAGACCCGAGGGTTTAACTTAGCTGGACGTGCAACTTTGCGTGGTAACTGAGACCTTTAGGTGATGGCCAAGAAGTGTGGCGGGCGTGTGCCAAGCACACGTCTTGGACAAATCACGTTTCGGCCCCCGAAAGAGAGATACCACTTCAGCTCTATATAGGTACTCTAAGCCAAATTTTGCGATCTTTAAACTTTATAATTGGCATCTTGGAATTGGTGAGAGTTGTGTTCATCGCTTTCGCTCTCATTTTAAGAGTGTGGTGGGCTCCTATTTTGATGTCCGTGTTCGTTATCACAACTAGGTGGTGCTCTGCTCATCGGGGCACATTTGGATTCAAATAGACATCACAAATTCAAAAAGTTCTGATCAATTAGATTAGGTATCTCCCCTATCTTAAAAACTTAAAATAGGTAAATGTATAATGTTCTGACCTGGTCGGTGACCAGGATGCCACTGTAGCGTCAATCCTTGATGGGTTTCTGTCCGACTGTAGTGAGACGTCTACACTGCGTGTCGCCCGGCCGAGTCATCACTCCTTGGCCATGTCAATGCCCGCGATCTCTCACTTCTCAATTCACTTTGTCCACGACACTTGACGACCTTCTCCACCTCTGCCCCATGAAGATTCCCGCTCTGCTTGTGTTGCTGACGGCCACCGCGTCCAGTTCCTTTGCCGCTGATTGCACGACAGACGAGATGGCTTCAATCTCCACTGCTATGGGCTCCGAATACACCAGTGTGTGCCCGGACGTGAGCTCTGGAGCCGACATGAGCGCCTTCTGCTCCGACTCGGACTGCCTCGCGTACATCAACAGCATTATCGACGAGTTCCCGGACTGCACCACCAGCGGCGTTAACGTCAAGGAGCACGTGCAAACGATCGTCGATTCTTGCGGCTCAAGCGCTACTGCCGCGTCGGGCGAGAACTCGACGGATACGACCGCTACGTCCACTGCTACTGAGTCGTCCACTGCTACTGAATCGACTGTCGGAACCGATTCCTCCACCGCTACCGGGTCGTCCGGTACTGAACCGACTGTCGGAACTGAGTCGTCCACTGCGAGTGGGTCTTCCGCCGAAACCGGTTCATCGAGCTCGGCTTCTTCAGTCGCTCTGAGTGGGTCGATGGCTGTTGTCGTGGGTCTTCTCGCTCTAGCTATGTAGTTCCGATGTCTGCAAGATGAAGTTGGGCTATGGTTTTGATCCTGCTTGAATATCAATGATTTTTCTTGATTTTATCCATTTTTTTTCATGAGGAGAACGTTTATAGCAACCATCGACCAGTACACTAGCATTTGCGACCATTAGCCAAGCACCAGAAGCTGTATGACCCAAAAAATCTGCTGCGAATCTAATCTGTACCACGACACGCGCCACACGACTAATACATCGTTGCACTTGGAGGTTGAAGACTCGGAAGTTGACTGATCAATGTTCCCTCGTGGTCTGGACACGTTTTCGAACGGATATTCCTCGAAAAAACGCCAACAATATGAAGATTTCTGCTCTGCTCCTGCCCCTAACTGTCAGGGCTGCAGTGTGTACGACGAACGACCTCTCGACGATCTCTGGCGTTTTCCTTTCGGCTACTCCCGCCAATTGTCCAGACATCACGACGATCGCTGACTCGAGTTCCTACTGCTTGAACCCCAAGTGTCTCGAATTCGCCTTTGGCGTTGTGGATAAACTCCCCGACTGCTCCATCAGCGACGTCAACATCAAAGAATCGTTACAAGATGCCATCGATTCCTGCACAAGCACACCAAGGTCGGTACTGCCAAGCAACATCATCGTCACAACCTCCCCGATCGTTGCTGTAGCGGCTTTACTTGCTGTAGCTTAAAAGTACTGCAGAAAATTTAAAAAAGGTCAAATTTGAAAGATATTTTTAAATGATTTAAAAAGAAGTGGCCCAACGATCGAACGTATGGAGACAGAGGAAGAGAGTCGGTCGATTTGCGTAAGTGAATGTACCGGCGTTGGTGCGGAGGATTAAAACTAGGAATTGCTATCATGGTGATCGAGGCCACAGCCAGCGGACACTTCAGTTTATCCGGCGAAAGAGCACATCGCGATGGGGTGCGTCACTGGCAATGAACTCTCAGTCGTGACCTTCGTTCTAGCGTTGCTGCTAGCTCTTGGAGTTCCTGATGTTTCCAGTCTGGACACGTCCGATCACACGCAACTCGTCAGCCTCTCGAATAAAACGGAGTGGCCTTCTCTGCGATTTAATTTCACGCTCAAGCGAAGCTCCATGAAAGTGCACGGCCAGTCCTTGTTCTCGATGCTGGCTAGTCCCGTCGTTCCGGTTGATGAAGGCAACGTGCTGTACAACGTTTTCTCGTCTTTTACTGAAGGTGAGAACATCCACAATTACATTCTCGTCGACGGCGTTGGATATTATTCAAGAGTCGACATGGATAATTCGACAGATTTTGTAGACGTGAAATGTCTGGAGCCCGGTTTCGATCATTTACCCCCGATCAATAGCATTGTATCTGCACTGAGCCAAGCCACACCTATCTCTACAGCGCCGGAAGGAGTGGACTGTTCGAGTGGAAACTTGTTCAAAATATCCGTGAACGACATTGATTTTGCCTTGTGTGCTTCTGGATATTCGGGTTTTACGATGTACGGAAACGACATGGAGATCACAATGGATTATCTCGACAAACCTTTGGATATTTTGCCACCAGTAAATGGCGAGATTTCACCGAAATGTGCGGTTTTGGTGAGCTCAAGTATAACGACTGCGACTGGGAAAGCATTTCTCAATGGCAACCCCGTTCCTAGAGACTCGAGACGACTTAAAGCAGATTTTGACTTTTCCTGGGGAGATAATTCGCCTACGTGTTCGTGCAAATCGACACCCCGTCCGTGCATTTTCATCCACGGCATGGGGGTTACTTTCGAGCTGCCAGAGAATCAGGATTCGTTTAAATACTGGGGGAATTTGACAGGCCACGCTCCATGCTGCACGGCGATGAAGTACATGGTGCTCGACACCGTGAACAACACGTGGACGAACACTACGCAGCAGCAGAAAGTGTGTGCTCGAGCCTTAGCTGTCAGTAAAACCAGTACGGATACCAGTATTACCGACACAATTGTGGTTACTCATTCCATGGGGAACCTGCTACTGGCGGCAGCAATTGCGGCAGGCATGTGTAAGCTGGATTCCAGTTCGACATGGGTGGGAATAGCAGCGCCAATGAAAGGCAGCAAGGCGTCCGATTTTATCCAAGAATCCTGCGCTGGAAAGACCAATTTTATCTTGGAAAATATGGTAGAGGACAGCGGGAGGTGTCCACCGACTACAGCACTCAAGTCCATGCCGTATATGGGCGAAAGTTTCAGCTCAAAGACGCTAGATGCTGCTTTCTCGGCCGCACAAGACGTTTATCGGACAAATGTGTCGGCTTTAATGTGCAGTTCGAGCTTTTCCGGGTTACGATCCCCCGACCAGACGACGCTCTGGGCCTTGGGGATCGTGGGGCATCATCACTCGTGGAAAAACGACGGTATGGTGGAGTTTCAAAGCTGCGCAGTGGGGATTCCCGCGTCAAAGTTTGGCACGAGCTGGAAAAACCGATTTTACAGGACGAAACTCAATCATTACGACATGCAGTTCAAGTACGGAGATGGTTTGTTCAGTAAAGCCAAGATGCCAGTCAAGTGGTTCGAGTGCCTTCTGTAATAGACAGTCAATAGTTCAAGATAACGTACTCCCTTTAGTGGTAACAGTCATCATGGCAGTAAAATCGGGGATATTTACATGGATTTTCGACGGAGTCGAGTCTTGTCGAGCACTGCTAACCCCGTCAGCGATCGACACCCGTTCACTTGTCCTGGCGACGATGTGGAAATATATTCCACGACTTCCAAGTGGCCGAATTCGGCCGCACAGATCGATGCGGAGTCGCCGGCGACGTGGTGGTGCGTGTTGGCTCCTTGTTGCGCCAGGAAAGCCACGACGTCAAGGTGGCCCATGGCCGCTGCCAGCCAGAGAGGAGTTCCTCCGTCAGCATCCACTGCGTCTATAGCGAACAGGTGCTTGGAGGTCTCTACTACTTCTTGGACGACGGGGAGTAGGCCGAAGAACGCTGCGAGGTGAAGAGCTGACGTTGAACGGGGGTTAAATGTACCAAGTCGAGATTCCCAGTCACTGGCGACGGATTCCGATCGGAAATTGCTCTGGGCCCCGTAATGCAGCAGCAACTTGACGCTTCTGGAGCGCCCATGCCTAAGCGCACGCAGCAATGGCGTATCACCAAAGTCATCGCAGGCGTTGACGTCCGCTCCGGCGTCCAAAAGAGTTAATACAGTTGAAGAATGACCGTTTTGGGCTGCGAGATGCACTGCCGTTGTCCCGTTCTCGATGGTCGTCAACTCCACGTTGGCACCGTGTGCGACCAGTAAGGTGACGCCGGTCTGCCATCCACTGGACGCTGCGATGTGAAGTGCCGTCCAGCCAACGTTTGCGCCGGTCGCTACACGTGCATTAACCCATATGCCCCCTTGGCCTCTCAGAACGTCTCGAAGCCGTCGAAGGTTCTTGCTCTTACACGCCGTGTGTAAAGCTGCATCATGGTGTTTCGTGAGGTTTCGCACAGAGTTCACAGGCTCCAGTTCATTCACCAGTTCCGTATCCCAGAGACTGGAGTCCCGGCGGATCTTCCAGTTACGACGAACTGGACGCGTCCAAAGGGGCTTCGACAACAACGCCTTCACCTTATGGAACCACCAGCCCACGTCACTGCACGCGCCGTAATCTACAAGCGCCGTAGCTACTAAGAAGTGGCTTCGGTGCATAGCGCACCGCAACGGCGTCGCCCGGTCACTTGGACGACGGACGTCCAGGTTCGCGCCGGCGCCGGCGAGAGCCTCCACCACTTCAACGTGTGCTGCATCGAAGAGATACTGCGGCGGGGAATGAGCACTGGATGCGTTCGGGTAGTCGCAGGCGTGATGTAGCGCCGTCATTCCGCGTGCGTCCCGAGCGTCGACATCAACCTCGGCCCGTGCAACCAGGAGCCGTACGACGTCCGCACGCCCGAGCCGCGCGGCCAAATGCAACGCGGTGATCTCCTGCGACCCGCGCGTTTGTTCGTCCGCGTCCAGAGCAGCCGCCGTCACGAGGAACTTGAGGATCTGCACGTGACCGCTTTCCGCTGCAAAGTGGAGGCACGTACCCGACTCGATCCCGTGGCCGAAATCCGTGTCTAGCGGTGCGAACGCGTCCGTACGGGCCCCGTGTTGGAGCAGAAGTTGAAGCACTTCCAGCTGGTTGTATCGCGCGGCGAGTAGTAACGGCGTTAAACCCTGCGCGTCGCGGATCTCCGTGTTCGCCCCGTGCTGGAGCTGGATCCGAGCCGCGTCCGCGCGACCGCAACGTGCGTACAAATGCAGCGACGTGTCCATTGTCCCGTCCGGCGAATGCGCGCACAGGCGTCGGCGTTGAACCATTTCGAGTCGATTGTGAACCTTGAGTTGTGAACACATCGGAAGACCAACCCACGGCAAGTGGCTTGAAAAAATGAGCCCATGCAGACGTGGCAGCGAAGCAGCTGAGAGTCTCGTTAAGCGACTTATTCGTCTCACTTGAGGCAGAGGCTCAAGCGGAGATGAATGGCGGGAGAGCCTTGTGGGTCGCTTGATGTGCAATGGATGGATCTCCTGAAAATGGACACAGTCGACTAGCGAATCGGCCTCGGCGTGTTAGCCTACAAGTGAGACCAAACGAGCTGCTGGAATAATTCCCACAGAGCGAGCCTAAAGCGCTTTGCCAAGCACCCACAGTCACGTCACCGGCTTGGACGGTAAGTTCTTGTCGACGGTGGCGCTGGCCTTGTCGGAGACATTGATCGGTCGGGTAGGAGCCGCTGCAAAGGTAGCGGTGACCTTGGAGGGAGCCTGCTTCACGGTTTGACGTTGGTCATTGCCGGTTATGCCGATGCGTTTGTTGTGGTTGCTTGTTGTTTTACCGGTAAATTGTGAAGTGAGAAAGAAGGAGGTAGAACACACGACAAACAGGCAAAAAATATCGTCGTTTTCAACTACCAGTTAGGTTGTTCGGACAAAGACGTTGAAGCAGTTTAAAAGGCGCAAGTACGTGTGATATTGAAGCTTTACGCTGCCTGGCTGTTGTCGAATGACTCCTAATTAGTCGGGTGAGCGGGTGGCGTCACGAGGTCTGTAATGTCCGCGAATTTCTGAATGCAAAGAACCCTGTCAAGCTGCTGCGATTAAACTCATCCTATAGGTAAATGTAACGTTACGCACCTCAGCGAAATCGGTGAACCCGCCGGCTAGAACGCGGACGTGAAGCTTGACACCTGCAGCCTCTGCCCGCTCAATGAAACGGAGAGCACATGTCGGTCCCCGGGTGAAGCTATGGCCGCAGTGGAAAACGACTTGAAGTCTGTTGCCGAATTTGGCGACCAGAGCGTCAACGGCAGCATTGTCGTTGAAATCGCCCGAGGGCACGTGCTCAGCGTCAACGATGTGGCCCTCCAGCTCAAAGTCTTCGTCCCGAACGTCCACTATCACTGGGTGCTCAGCGTCGGAGCGCAGCACAGCAGCCAAGTCGTTGGATGAAATGCGCTCTACAGCGAGTAGCTCTTCAGGAGTTGGCATCGTGGAGTTTTTTGGAGAATTGAAAAGTGAGAGAATCGCTGTTCATGTTGAAGTACTTGAATCTGGACGCATATGAGTGAGGAAACTTTGCCATATTTTGAAGGAAAACCAATAGGACTTCGAGTTGAGCTGTTCGTGTCAAAACGAGGTTGTAACGCGACTCACACTGGCAGATATTGAGCACCTATCGTCGACTTCGATGCGAGATGCGTGGTTCGTACGAACAACACAGTGTACCCCCGGAATCAAGTGTTACTTTAGTCATGGAGGAAAGCTTTCGCTTATAAGTGAGCCGACAGCGTAAACGTCCCATCTCGTAAGCGATCCTGGAAGTCCGAGCTTCAGGATCAACAAGAACCGGATTTACGGACAGAACAATGGTGCTCAACCCAAGTTACGTGTCCACACCTTTCATTTTCACAAAGAGCTCGAAGACCATGCAGCTCCGCTTGTTCCTGTTGGTGTTGGCCACTTTTGCTGCAAGTTGCAGCGCGTTCTCCGTCTCAACAGCAGAGACGTCTGTCCAGGGGAGGAACTTACGTGGACACAAGGCCAATGACGAAGAACGAGCTCTAAGTTTGAGCAGAATGTCGGTGGAGAAGCTGGAGAACATCCTGACAAACACTGAGGGCAAGCAACTAATGAAGTTTGCCAAGTGGGAAGAGAAGAACGTCCTTCCTCTAGAGGTCTCACAAGCCATTCGGAAGTTTTCGCCCCAGGACGAGAGGTATTGGGGGATCGGACTCATGTACGGCAACTACCTCAAGAGGATCGAGCCCACAACACGCCACACCCGACTGGCCGACGATAAATTGGCGGAACTCAGTCAGAGGATCGCAAATTCCAAGCTCGCATCGGAATCAGTCCCCGGTCCAACTTGGAGCGAGCTCTTTGGCTCCTTGACCGAAGCACTGCGAAAGAAAGTGGTCAGTTACATACCTCCAACCAACTAGTAGTGTAGTTAACGACAAGATAAAGGATCTGTTGGAACTTTTTCAGATGAAATGCAGCTCTATTACGATCTCTACGCGTCCTCGACCAGCTTTTTAGCCAGATCCGTGACGCTACGCAGATCTGTGGCCTGTGCGCACCGCAGACACAAGTGCGTCTCGGCCGCGTCCACTTCCGGCGCGTACTTCCAGCAACGCGGGCACTTGTGGCCCTTGGCGGGCGTCAGCACCAACTTGACGTCCATCGGCGCGTCGTTCGGGCCCATGGGCAACTGGCACTTGGCCTTGAACTGCTCCACGCTCTCAATCTCCGAGTCCGACGCCACGACGTGAACACTAGAGCACAGCAGCACGTCGGCAAGCTCCGACGTGTTGGCCAGCAGCTCAGCCACGCGCGCGTCCGACTCGGACGCCACAACGTACACGTTGCACTCGAGCTGGCTGCCGACGCGCCCGGCCTGCCGCATCTGCTCCACCACGCGGTTCGTCTCGAAGCGGAGCTGGCGGATCGCAGTCCAGTCTCGCGCCAGCTCTTCGTTCTCCCACTCGTGCGCACTTGGCATCCAGCCCTGTTCAAGGAAGACGCTGCCGGGGACGTCTTCGAGGGGGATATCACCTTGCAGTTGCGACACCCAGTGAAGGCGGATATCCTCGGCCGTATGCGGCACCACCGGGGCGAGAGCGCGGGTGAGCGCCTGCAGCGACAGCCACAGCACCGTCTGAGCCGAACGGCGTACGTGCGAGTCGGACGCGTCGCAGTACAGCCGGTCCTTGGTGGCCTCCATGTAGAAAGCGGATAGATCCGTTGAGATGAAATGTGAGAGCGCATGCTGAGCACGGTTGAAGGCGAACGCGTCGTACGCCGCCGTCACTGACTGGGCCAACGCGTTCAGCTCGTGCAGCATGTACCGGTCCAACGAAAGCTCCATCTTGTCGTGCGGAACGGCGTGCGCCGCCGGGTCGAAGTCCTTCAAGTTGCCGAGCAGAAAGCGCGCCGTGTTGCGCACCTTCCGCAGACCGTCACTGGCTTTGCCGACGACGGCCGGGCCAATACTCACATCGCCCGTGTAGTCCGTAGTGGCGACCCAGAAGCGAAGCACATCGGCGCCGTATGCCGGCACCTTCATCTGCTTGATCTTGGGGGCCTTCTCCGGCTTGTTGCTGTTCTTCTTGGCTTTCTTCGAGGTCTTCTCGGCCACAGGAACTGGCATGGTACAGCCGTTGATGAAGTCGTTAGGCACGATCGTGTTGCCCAGCGACTTGGACATCTTACTGCCGCGTTCGTCCAGCGTGAAGCCGTGAGTGATGACGTTCTTGTACGGCGCCGTGCCTTGCATGGCCAGCGACGTAAGCAGCGACGACTGGAACCAACCGCGGTGCTGGTCCGAGCCTTCGAGATAAACATCAGCACGAATTTGTCCCTCCTCGTTCGGCTCGAGGAATCCGGCAAGTACCGTGTGCCAACTGCTACCGCTGTCGAACCACACATCCAGCGTATCCGTCCCCTTCTCGTACTGGTCAGCCTGGTCCTTGAGCGATTCGGGCAGCAGTTCCCGTACAGAGAGGTCCCACCAGCAATCAGCGCCTTCACGTTCGACTTCACCGTCCTCGCCGTCAACGCGGTAGGTCTTCACAATGTCCTGGAGGTACTCGATGCTTTCCTCTGTGATCAGCGGCTCACCTGTTGTCTTGTGGTAGAACACAGGGATAGGCAGACCCCACGCACGCTGGCGAGAGATGCACCACTCGTGGCGGCTCGATAGCGTGGCCTCCAGACGACGGCGAGCACTGGGCGGCACCATTTGAACCGACTCTTCCAGCACGCGCTTGCCACGGGCATGAAGCGCATCCAGTTGCGCGAACCACTGGGCTGTAGCACGGAGGATAACGGGCTTCTTGGTACGCCAGTCGTACGGGTACCTGTGGTGGTACTCGCTAATGGAAAGCAGGTTCCCGGAGCTCCTGAGGAGGTCGACAACTGCAAGGTTACCCTTATCCAGCACGCACAAACCCTCAAGACCCTGTCCAGCCTCGGACGTGAAGCAGCCGTCAGCATCCACCGGACAGATAATATCCGGGTGCTCGCCAGGCTTCGAGTGGTGGGCCATCCAGGCGAAATAATCGTCCTGGCCGTGGCCGGGAGCCGTGTGCACAATGCCCGTACCAGCATCCGTCGTGACGTGTTCGCCGACCAGCACCACGGCCTCGCGGTTAATTAACGGATGCTTGAAGTGCGCACCTTCGAGATCTGAGCCCTTGAACGTCTCCAGCACTTCCAGCTCCACTTCCTCTTCTGCGTCTCCCTTCAACACGGCCGCAAAGCTCTCCTGAAGAGCACTGGCGATCAAATAGCACGCGTCAGAGGCTGCGTTGCGAGCACGCACGACCACGTAGTCCAGATCGGCGTTGACGCACAACGCCTGGTTGGACGGGATGGTCCAGGGCGTCGTCGTCCAGACCACGGCCGACAGTTTATCGCCGTATTTCTTCAGTTCATTAGCTGCTTCATTAGCGTTGCTACCTGTAGATGCAAAGTGGAACTGGACGTAAGCGGCTTGGGACACGTGATCGTCTTGATACTCCAGCTCGGCCTCGGCCAGCGCCGTACGTGAGCTTGGAGACCAATACACGGGCTTGAATCCTCGGAAGATGAGCCCGTCGTGTACCATTTTCTTCAAAATGTCGTACTGCCGGGCCTCGTAGCTCGGGTCCATGGTCAAGTACACGCTGTCCTCCGCGCCGGACCAGTCGGCCAGCACGCCCCAGCGCGCGAAGTCCTTCTGCTGCTCCTGTACGGCCTTGCGCGCCAATTGGCGGGACAGCGCGCGCACCTGTGCAGGCGACAGCTCGTTGGCCTCGAGTTGCAGCAGCGACAACGCCTTGTGCTCAATGGGCAGACCGTGGCAGTCCCAACCGGGCACGTACTGCACGCGTCGGCCGCGCAGCAGCTGGTATCTGTTAATAATATCTTTCAGCGTCTTGTTGAGGAAGTGGCCCATGTGCAGACTGCCGTTCGCGAACGGCGGACCGTCGTGCAGCACGAACAGCGGCCGGTTCGCGTCCTGGGCCTGTTCAGCGTACGCCGCCGACACACAGCGCGCGTGCAGCTGTGGTTCACGCGCGGCCGCATTGGCGCGCATAGGGAAGCGCGTGGTGGGCAGGTTCAGCGTCTGACGCATGGCCGCGGCCAGCGCCTTGGCGTCCGTAGCTCCCGGCATGGCGAATATTGATGATTGATAGCCGCTCGTTGAATTCACAATTATTAGGTCGTTAAAATTTGATATCATGCCTATTTTGTAGTTATCAGAATTAACATCCTGCAATGATCATTAGTAAAAGTACCTGTAAGATATAATCACAAAATCCTTTCTTCAAAACTGTAAAAATCATGGCGGCGGCGGAGGACGCCGTGGCGCAGCTCCTGTGCGTGCATCTGGGGCTGCTGGACGAGAGCGATCTGCATGACGACGCGGTGCGTGACTTCCGCGACCTCTATCGCCTCCCGTTGCGCTCGTTCGCCGACAAGTGCGCGCTTTTAACGGCCGCGGAGGCCTCTGGGTGCTCCGCCGTGATCCTGGACGTGCTGCTCTTCGTGTCCGAGACGATGGCGCCCGCGTTATTCCGAAAGCAATTGGCTGCTTTGCCGCAGTCGTTGAGTCAATGGGTGCACTATTTGGTGGAGCAGTGTATGGTCACGAACGAGACGGTGTCGCTCAGCGCTCTGCGTGGTCTGCTGGACCTGTACGCGGCCACGCAGAGGTACAGGGAACTGGCGGCCATGCTGCTGTCTCTGGTCTTTTACGACCGGGACCTTAGCAGATCGCTACGAGTTACAGACGACGTGATGGACATTGCCAAGCTTTATCGTCATCGCTTTCCCGTGTGGATTTTAGAGCTCCTTCATGAATATGTGACGCTGTCTAAACTGCAGCTCCAGACGGAGAAGGAGGACGCTAGTACGGCCCCGGAGATCTGCACTGCAGCCGCAAATCTGGACAAAAGATCCAGAGGAGTAGGCAACCTGCAGGCCAATTGGAGGATGAGGTACGTGCAGCTAACGGAGAAGGAGATCGTGTACTTCAAGCACGAAGAAGCCAAGCTGGAGAAGTCCAGGAACCCGTTCCATGATAAAACAGGGAAAGGCAACAAGAAGGGGAGTCTGCCGCTGGCCAGAGGCATGCACATCGAGCCATTGGACTACCGTGGCAAGTTTTCCCTACGTCCGAATTGTGTCAAAATCTGTGACGCTGCTGGAAACGAAGAGCTCATTCTGGACGCGTTCTCGCCCCAAGTGCAGCGCCAGTGGGTGGCAGCTATCACTGCCAACGTCAAGCGTTTGGAGCTGGATCCTCGCTGGCTTGCGTTCCCGAGGAGATGCGTCCACCGTATGACAGTGGGCGAGTTCCTGCGCTACTCGATGCTCTACCATGGAGACGTCAAGAAATCCCACACACGTCACAGCTCATGCCAGCCCGGGCCACTCCGTGAACAGTTCAACATCGACCCCAAGCGCTACCTCTTCTCGGCTCTCGTGACTTGCGCACTGGTGCGCGACTGGAAAACGATGGAGTTGCTGGTGCAGCCTCGAAGCGCCAAGTCCACGATCATTTCGCTCTTCCCAGGCGGAAACAGTGGGCGATTGGCCACTAGTTCGGCTCCAGCGTCGTCGTCAGCATGGAGCTCGACGCCAGCCCCCGCGCCGTCCCGGTACTCGGTCTGGTCCAACAACACGGACTCTGCGCCGTCTTCCAGTCGCCCGGCTACTGCCTCAAGCGCCAGTGCTCCTCCCCCGGCTCCTGCAGGCAACAGTTCTGTACAGGGGATGGTCGACGCCAGTGCGATCGGATATGGAGCCATTCTTGACATCGCCGAGCAACGGAATGCCCCTCCCAACTTGTTGATGGTACTGGAGTCGCTGCACGAGAAGAACGATTCCAAGCGTGGGGTGTGGAGCTGTCGTCGTGATGCTGATGCCAACGATGCCGCGTCGATGAAAATTACCATCGCGATCCCTGAGAGCGTGCGCGTCGACACGAACTGGGAGTGAAGGAGACTGAAAAGAGTGTAAATACATGTGCAAATTCGGATGGATGACTCCAATGGCAATGAAGTTCAAGAAGTTGTTCAATTAACACTAGAAAACTCGCGAAAGTGGCGAGCACGAAGCCACGAGCCTCTCCCTTGTGTGCAAGTCCAACAATGGAGAGTCGTGACCGTCCAGTTGGTCATCCCAGTGGCACGAGGCTCGAAAATCCTCCAGGCCTCCCAATACTGGCGGTTCCGGTTGCCACACTTGGCGACACGCTTGCTGTCGCATTGGAGGGCATTTCCCGTGTGGCACGATACAAAGTTAAGGGCACCGTCCGAGTCTGTTTCCACGGTGAAGAGCTCCCACTCGCCAGGCTCTTTCGGGTCGAAGGCGCATTCCCCATTTGCGCGAACTTGAAGGAACCGGCCGTTGTGGTTCGATTGGATGGCGATTTTGTCGTCGCGCACACGGTGCAGTACGAGTTGCTCGTAGATGCCGCGGCTGCGGGTCAGACAGCGAGCCTTGTTCGAGCCAAGAGGGTTTTTCAAGGCCATTTCTTTGTGGTATGACTCGAGTTCACCGTAGTTTCTTCTGACGTAGTTGTGCCATTATGGCCTGGATAACCAATGATCGAGGAGCCGAGCAAGCGTAAGGACCCGCTGGAAAGTTCATACCGGTAAGCTCGTCAACACCAGCAAGAATTCTGCAAACGAACGTTCGAGTCCGTTGCGTTCAAGCCCGTGAGCGGGCACCAAATACATGAGGAACGGGATCTGAAGACTACGCGGTAGCAAAAAGTCACTTGTGAGCGGATCTTGGTCATCCAAGCAGCGCTCACCTCCTCGATCGACTAGCCACGTGCGTGTTCGACGAAGACAGCTTAACAGTAGATGCACTGTGTACTTATCTATGGCCGCTACGTACAACCGTGTCGCGTATCTGTACATGTAGCGAATTGGATGCCTTACCTTGGCCAGTACGCCATGATACCCTAGCTGCAGATTGCCGGTAATGGGCAACTACCGGTACCGTACCCCACCAAAAACAATGTACAGTACCGATTTAACCGGTTTTGCGTTGTTTTCTGTCACAAAACACCGGTATCGGAGGTATCGCGATGGTATGAATCACGCCATCGCGCCACGTGATGTGTTTGGTAATTCCGAACACGCAGTGTGGAAGTGCCCTGGGGATCTTGTCCTGCAAGGCACCACGTGAGCTTTGTCTGTAGAGAACGTATGCACTTGACCAAGTGACTTGGTGCGCTACCTCCAGCGACGACGATTGAACTTAAAATAAAGTCTAAAATAAAGTCTATAACCGAACTTAACGTCAAATCCCCATCCCACTTACCGTGTTTGCGCACGGCTATTACCGGTATTTCTGTCGCACCTGCCGGCCTGTACAAGTACGCGCCGTCCGAGAGCCACTGGAGCTCATTCCGTCGGAGGATCCACGAGCCGCAGGGGAAGACCGGAGGAAGACCCGCACGATGCGTCTTGACGTTGTGTCCAAGGCCGCTCGCGCCGCCCAGCGCTTCTCGGCCCAGTGCCAGGGCCAGCAGTTCCGCTCGGCCCACGCCTCGGCCACGTTGCGCGCCGCTTTGGCCGTCGAGGCCAGTCAGGCCAGCCAGAACGGCCGTTTCGCCGGTTTGCTACCTGTTGCTGCCGCCGTTGCCCTGATGGGAGCGGCTGGCGTCGCCACCATGGAGGACAACTCGGCTAAGTGCGAAGGCGCGGCCAAGCCTGTGAGCCGCGAGGCTGTGACGCAAGCCATGCTCAAGGAGGTGGTGACCAAGCTCAACCGTATTGAGAGCGCCGTGGCCAACCCGCACCGCCACTCGGACGGCATCAACCCCGGTGTCGACGTGGTGCTGGGTGCCCAGTGGGGTGACGAAGGCAAGGGCAAGCTGGTGGACAGTCTGTCGCAGTCGTACGACGTCATTGTGCGCGTGGCTGGTGGCTCGAACGCTGGCCACACCATTGTGCACGAAGGCAAGAAGTACAAGTTCCACCTGGTGCCGTCGGGTATCCTGAACCCGAACGCTATCTGCATCATCGGTAACGGCGTTGTGGTGCACCTGCCCAGCTTCCTGGAAGAGCTCGAGGGGCTCAAGAAGATGGGCGTCGACTACGAAGGCCGCATCCTCATCTCGGACCGCGCCCACATGGTGCTCGACCTGCACCAGGAGGTCGACGGCATCAACGAGCTGCGTCGCGGCCGCAACAAGATCGGAACGACCAAGAAGGGCATCGGTCCGGCCTACTCGTCCAAGATGCTGCGCAACGGCGTCCGTGTGGGCGACCTGCGCTACTTCGACGACTTCTCGGAGAAGATGATCGACCTGGTCAAGTTCTACAAGGACAACTACCCAGAGCTGGAGGCTGATGCTGAGGCCGAGATCAAGGTCTACAGCGACATGAAGGACAAGATCCTGAACATGACCGTGGACACCGTCTCGTACCTGAACAACGCGTACGTGGCCGGCAAGAAGATCCTCGTGGAAGGCGCGAACGCCACGATGCTGGACATTGACTTCGGCACGTACCCGTACGTGACGTCGAGCAACCCGAGCATCGGAAGTGTGTGCACTGGCGGCGGTATCTCCCCGAACCGCTTGAACGGCATCATCGGCATCGTGAAGGCTTACTGCACGCGTGTGGGCGAGGGTCCGTTCCCTACGGAGCTGCACGACAAGGTCGGCGATCACCTCGGTACGGTTGGTGCTGAGTTCGGTACGACTACGGGCCGTGCTCGCCGTTGCGGCTGGCTGGACATCCCCCAGATGCGCTACTCCAACATGGTGAACGGCTTCACGGAGCTGAACTTGACCAAGCTGGACGTGCTGACGGGTCTGGAGAAGGTGAAGATCGGCGTCGCGTACTGGCACAAGGGCAAGAAGCTGGACGGTATGCCGTCGAACCTGCAGCTGCTGCAGGACTCCGTTGTGGAGTACGAGGAGCTGGAGGGTTGGTCTGAGGACATTTCCAAGTGCAAGACGTTCGAGGAGCTGCCGGCGGCTGCTCAGAAGTACGTGCTGCGCGTGGAGGAGCTCCTGGGCACGCACATCAAGTGGATCGGCGTCGGCCCGGACCGTTTCGACGTGATCACGCGCCCGCACCCGTTGGAGAAGGCCTACACCTCCAGCAACTAGAGGATGAAGGCTTGTATCGCTTTGTAAAAGGCCTCAGAACCCAGCGAAGCAGCAAGTAGACAGCCATGGACACACAACTGATAACCTACAAAAATCTACCGGTATTGTCCGCTTGGTTTAGGTGCTTCAGTTTAGGTACAAAACACATTATGAAAGTCGCACTTAACCAATTCTTAAGCCAAACAGTCGGTAAGATCAAATAACTATAGGCACAAGAAGAGAGCAATGGCGGAGCGGCAGTTCAAGATCAAAGTGGGCACGCTGCGTCGGTACGGAGCTGTGTGTAAGCGGGAAGGATGTTATTACCAAGCTCATACGTTGCTATGGTCCACAGAGTGAAGAAGGATCTGGAGTACTACGCCAAGGAGCACGCGGCCCAGCAGGCCAAGATCGACAAGATGCGCGTCGACGGCAAGGACGAGTACGACATCCGCAAGCAGGAGGAGGTGCTGGTGGAGACGGAGACGATGCTGCCGGACTGCCAGAGTCGTCTAAAAGAAGCGGCCACTGACGTCTCCAGCTTCATCGAGGCTCATCGGGACGAGGTGGAGTCGCTCGAGATCTTCAAAGAGGCGCACGAGCTGCTCGCCGGTCTCTCCACGATCCAATAGAACAGACGATCGTCTGGTAGCCAGGCAGTTTAATTGACACCCTTTTCCTCCCTTTGTTCTGGAGTTTTTCAAGCTGTGGTTAGACACGAGTGACGCTGAACGCGAGCTTGTCTGGTGTCCCTCTGCGTTCCGGGGAACAGCGACTGGACGGTTTCTCTGGTGACAACGTCGGGAGACTGAGCTTCGTTAGCGACCCAGTGGATGGAGAATGCAGGCGGTGGTGGCTGTGTGATGTCCCGGGTGCGGAGGAGACCAGGGGAGCTGGAGTGGCTGGAAGCGGATGCACGGTCGAGTCAGCGTTGGTTCCTGTGCTAGCACTCAGCGTAGGTCCGTGATTCGACACCATCTTGACTGGGGACGACCCTCTTCTTGAAGTCGAATGAGAAGAAGGAGACGACACTCTTCGTGGAGCGAAGTGTGACCCTGAATGAGACGGTTGAGACTCGGGAAGCAGCCACGGGTGATCCAGCGCCTGCTTGATCGAGAACCGTTCGGACGGATCCTCGCACAGCATTCCTAACAGGACACTGCGTAGTTTACCGGAATATTTCCAGTCAGGCCCGTGGCAAAAGTTTCGTATCTGTTCTAACACCTGAACGCTGACTGTTAGAAATGATGTAAATGACCTACGAAACAGAGTCTCTTACCGCTTTGACGGACTCGGCGAACTTCTTGGGCTCCTTCAAGACTGAAATATCGTACATGGACATCCAGAGAGACGAGAAAAGCGTATTTCCCAGCACCAACTACATCACAGCAAAGTGTAAGAAGCGAGCAAAAGAGATTGAGCATACAGCAAAACGCACCTCAAGCAGAATGCACCCAATACTCCAAACATCCGCTTTACGCCCGTCGTAGTTGTCGTGCAGCAGCATCTCGGGGGCAAAGAAGCCTGGGCTGCCGCAGAAATCGTGAAGAGCATGGTCTTGCTCTGTCGCTGCTTTGGTGCACAACCCAAAGTCAATGAGTTTGATGAGGTGAAGATCTCCTGGTGCATACAAAACGTTCTCGCTTCAGACATAGATCGGTCAGTACATTTATCCTTCAGTTGCATCCAAAGCAGACCACTTACGGCTTCAAGTCTCGATGACAATAGTTGTTGCGGTGCAAAACCTCCACTGCCTGCACAAGATGCAACAGCAGTGGGAGAATCGTGCTCTCTTCTACTCCATTCGTGTGGGCTCCGAAGAACTCGAACAAATCCTTTCCTCCCCGCTCTGTGACCAGGTAAACGTGCTTGCGGGTGTGGATGACGTCGACCAGCTCTAGAATCCCCGGGTGTCGGATGGCAGGGTCACTCAATGAAGCGATCTCCGAGCTGATGCGGTGCAGCGATACAAGATCCATGAGTTTCTGCTTGTCAATCGCCTTGATAGCCAGCTCTGGCCGTTCGGGTATGTGCGACGTGTACACAACCGCGTATTGCCCGTAGCCAAGCACATGCTCCAGCGGGTATTTCCCCACTGCCGTGGGTGTTTCTGGTAGCTGGGCCGTTAGTCGGGGGATCGTTCGAAGGCTTGGGTCTCGCGCGGGTAGGTACTCCCACATCAATTTCCGATGGTTGTCGGCGAGTTTATCATACTGGGCCTTCATTTCGCTTACATCATCAAAGAATTGCTCCTGTTCCATCTCGAGGTGCTGAGCCTTCTGCATGGCATCTTCCGCCTTCGCCCTGAACGAGTCCACTTGCTCGGACAGAAACTTAATCTTCTTGCTTTTCCTGCCGATTTTCCGCAACAAGTGGCTCGCATCGGGGACTTCTGGGGGTCCAGTGGGTGAAGAACCTGCATCTTCAGAAGCTCGTACGCTCTGTTCGTTGTTGATTAAGACAGAAAGGGAGTCTCTCTCCATGCGCTTTCTTGAAACGATCTAATTTCCAACAACGAAAGATTAGTCAAGCACCATAAAGTCAGCGTCATAACGACAGCTACCGCACCAATTGATGATCCTGAAGTTCTGTTGAAGACTGACAGTGCAATCAATACATTAGCCATCTCCTGCCACATTTGCAAGACATGTCGAGCTCACCACTGGAAAACCGGTGAGGATTTCGATTGGAGGCGACGAAGCTACATGTACGCAAAACACAAGCAGATTAGTCCAGTCAATTACCCAGACAGAACGCTTTGGAGAGACGATCCTCGCACTCTGCAGGACACTAAGCACGGCGTCGAACAGGGCATCGGTGCCCCTGGTTGCAGCAAGCACTAGCACTTCCATCGCCAATTCCTTGAAAATGCTGGCTAAGAGCTTGCCTGACAAAACGTTTCTGGTCTGTGCAGGTTGGCACTAAAGTTATCCCACGGCTATATCGCTCGTGTTCTTCTCAGGACGGAAGATAAACTACATGTCGTACCCATAATTAGCTCAATTCACCAATTGACATCGGTCAACGTGATGGCCAGCATATTTTCCTTGGACTCGACTTACACCACCGCCTTTCATCACAGAGATAGTTCCATCGCCACCTCTGCTGTCAGTCAATTTCATTTCAAAGCAATAAGAATGCAATCTCAACCCACTCGCTACCTTCACTGGCGTTGCTGAGCCTGCTGCTGATAGAATTCCTCCAGTTTCCCAAGGATACCCATCGTGTTCTGCTTCAGAATTTTCCGGATCGCCATCACAATTTCTTTGCCGGTGAACTCCGTGTCTTCGTCGAATGCGTCCTGGAAGTGGAAGTAAATATCATTCATGAATTCCTTGAACAGCTCACTCAGAGCCGCATATTCTTGATCGTTTCTTGCAGACTGCAGCTGATTCATTTCTTGCTCCTTTGAAGCCAGCAACTCCTCCAAGTGCTGCGTCTCCGAGTGGAAGCCTTCTGCTTGCTGCTTCAGCATTCTGGATTCACCTTCGAGTTGCTGAACACGAGCCATCAGCTCCTGGACACGCGAGTTCTGAGCAGCATGTGACTTATCTGTTTCATCTTGAAGTTGCACCTGCTGGTTCTGAGCTTGACTCAACCTGTTGTTCATCATGTCACGCTCGACATCCCACTGCTTTTTCTGGGCAGCCAATTCAGCGACTTGTGCCTCCAGCGCGGCCTTCTCAGTGGCCATTCGCTCAATGGAATCCTTCGAGCCTTGGCGAACTTCCTCTTCCACCTGACGCTGAAGCTGTCCAAGCTGCTTGTGTGTGTCTTCTTGCAGCTTTGCCTTTTCCTTAGCGAGCTGCTCGTCCTTGGCGGCAAGTTGTGCTCGAAGCTGGAAGTTCTCTTCTTGGTACACCAGCATTTGCTCCTGCGTGTGACTCAGCTGTTGCTGAACATTGCGTAGTTCCAACCGGAATTTTTCCTGTTGCAAATGATTCCCATTTTGTAGCTTGTCTAGCAACGTTCGGTTCTCCATTTGAAGCGACTCGTGCTGGCTTTGAAGATCCTCGACGTTTGATTCTAGCTCGCCGTTAGCTTCCTGAAGTTGACTGTTAAGATCCTGCAGCTGGTCGCGTTGGGTAAGAGCTTTCTCCAGATTTTTCAGCAGCATAGAGGATGACGACGACGATGAAGAAGATCCAGGCGCGAAAGACGCACCACCAGCGTATTTGCCTGAACTTGCAACGAACTTGGTCGACTTGATTGAGTTTTGAGAGTTCAGCAGCCGGTCCATCTTGGACTGGAGGTCTTGGAGCGTGGACTCGATCGACGTAGATGATCGCTGCAGACGAATGATGCCATTTTCAACATCTGGCGACGATCCTGATCCAGATATGCTTGGAGTTGACGAATATGATTGGAACGGACGATTGTTCATGTACGGCGTAAGTGATGACGAAAACGCGCTGGGGGCTGGAGGAATCGATGGAGGTGGTTGCGATGGAGGCAGAAACGCGGATGACGAGAAGGACGGCACCATATCCAACTTGGGCGGGGTCCATCCGCTTGTAGTTGCTCCATAGGACGACGACACTCCGATAGGCGGGGCGCTCGAACCCATCAGAGCAAACGACGAGGGTGTAAAGGATGGCGTTGACTTATTTTGCGCTGGCTTGTACTCAGTCAAGCTTGCTGAGAGATTGCTCGCACCATTCGACGAACGATGAGATCGATCTGATGGTTCACTTTCACTCGTATCTTCGGATTGAAGCTTGCGTTTACTTTCTTCCAGCTGTTCACGAAGTCGCGCCAAGTCCGACTGTTCCTTCATCAGGCGCTCCATGTCGCTCGACAACGATGTCAACTTTGCATCACCTCCCACGCCCGCATTCACTGGTTCAGAAGTGTGCTTCAGTGGTTCAATCACTTTACCAGCTAGTGAGGTCGCATGCGGGGGTGAACCAATTTCCGCTTGCACTGATGTCTGCATCTCACTCTGTAAATTGCGGAACGACCCTGGTTTTTCACCTGGGAGTTGAAGACCTGCCAAAAGGACGGGAATATAACCCGCAGGGGCATCCCCCGACTGGTTTCCAAGTGATGAAGCTCTGCTCACTGACGTGTCAATCTCCCCGTTCGGTTCCATCGATGCACGGCTATCCAGTTTCGTCTTCACACTTGCAATCAGTCCGGATCCCTGACTGCCCATTCTCGATAAACTCGCCATGCGCTTCACCAATTCATCGTGAACTCCCTGGGTCTGTGCATCCTCACTAGCAACTGGTGCTGCTTCCGTCTGCTCTGAGGCAACATGAGTACTGGATTTGGTGTTCTTCTTGACCTTAAGTAGCTCAACCTCTGCAATGACCCACTCGTTCGTGTCCGGGAACGTGACAGTCACAAGTCGTTTCCCCATCTTTTGCATGCTCACGAGTGCCTCCGTAGCCAGCACCTTCGTGAGTGGATCCATGTCACTGCCTCCCTCTCCTTCTACCAGTTTAATTCTCTTCACTTCACCGCCATCGGTAGATTCAGTTGTCGGCTGCGTACTGATCTCCAACGGATTAGCCGAAAAGAAATTCCCCCTCTGCTCAATCGTTCCCTGCCATTTCTTAAGTGAAATGCCTGCCACATCTCCAAATGTGAGCGGCGCTGCTTCTTCCTTACCGATAACCAGCTGGTCCACCAGTACCGAGGGTTTCTGGCGGTCGTAGGACTTGCTGGAATGCACCAGGACTTGCGCCTTCGCGTAAGCCACAGCAGACAGAAGGTTTTCGCTGCTACTCGCGTCCCGGAAGCGCATGGCGTAGTTGCGCTGCGTCTGGCGCTCGTAGAAGTTCACGTAGTTGTCTTTTTGCGGCAGGAAGCGCGTGCTGGGCGTCACAGGAAGCTGCAGCAGTGGAGCCTTCTGCGTGTCATACAGCAGTAAAGAGAAGGCGTCAGAGCCGCTCCGAGCCGCGTTCTCGCCCGCTAGAAGCGCGCAGCCGACGGCCGCATCTGTCTGCTGCGTGTAGGAGCCGCTGTCGTTGTCGTACAGGTACAAATACACGGCGCACGAGTGCAATAGCGCGCCTTCCGCCATGTTGTCGTGCCGGATAATGCGGAATCCCCCTTTGTGACAGTCAGAGCGGTTGAAGCGAATTATCTTTGGAAGGTAAGATGAGCGTAATCAATGTGATGTTCGAGATGATTAGAATATGAAAGGAACTACATGTTACAGGCTATTATATTATAAAAACCAAATACCGGTATCTGATTCCAAAAGGGCAGTCGATGCATTAGTGTGGTGATCAGATGCTCGCTGAGCATTGCTCAGTGCTTCCTGCAGGTGCCACTGGCGAGGGACGGTCAGGCTGACAGCAGTGTGCTTGGACTCCAAGTTGGAGTGAGCAGCGCTCTCGCCACATCTTACTTTTCTCACGGTCACCGCTGACCAGCCCTGGATATTGTTGGTTGACGCCGGCGATGCGATGGCAACTGTGGCCTGCGTGACTTTGCTATTGATGGATACACTCGGATTTTTTTACAGCGTTAAACCTCATGCCGTTTTACATCTTGAGTACATTGCGCTCACGGCGAACCGTTCGCATCTACTGTACATACAGACTCTGCAGCAGAGTACCATTTGAGCGGACGGTTACAATAATGTCCATCTACGAATGGAATGGATTTTAACAGCGGCCGACAACTCTCGCTCAGCCACTTTGGACCAGGCTTTGAATGATTCAAGGCCTGGTCCAGTGTTGAATCCACCTGGCCGAGATTCTCAGCGCAAGCCTTAGCTACACTTCACCCAAGCAAGTGATGGTCCGGTGCCGTCGTAAATCACTCGGGTGCTACGCCACGCAGGGCTCGTCAGTTGTACAGTACGGCGACTCTTATCCAAGTTGGATTTCAACTAATACAAAGCTCCATAATGCAGCCACTGAGCGTCGCCTTACATCTTCTGTACGAGCATTGCTAACATGGACACCAGCAGGCTGTCTGCAGATGTCATGGCGTGACGTTCGCAATGCAAAGCGGCTGCCAAATGGCAAGATCTTCTCCAAAAAGAAACTGCTCCATCTTTTCCTGCCCCGCCCAGCATCACTCGGTGCCTCATCCGGAGAGACACTAGTACTGATTGTGGAGACCGCAGGCAGCAGACGATAATGTAGAGACCAAGAAACAAGCAAGAAACAACGTTAGGGCAAATCGGCACTTGTTTGTCGAGCAGCTATCGTTGATCGCACTTTAGGGCGCGCCAGTTCGGCGGATAGCCGGTGCAACTCCAATACAAACTTGAAGACAGTTGCGAGAAACTGGGATCGAGAACGCCACCTACGTAAGTAGCGGGCCAGCCCTAGCCAGCAATTGCCGCCCTGAGTTCCGTCTAACAACGCGAAAGGCCGGAAAGCACACAGGTCGGAACGATCGAACGTCTGCCGTGCAACGAGGCAACGTCCGCAGTGGCGCACTCTCTCTCTCTCTTCTCGTGCACAGGGGGGCGGAAGAAGACATCTAATCGGTAGATACACTCGACTGGGCGACAGTTGCTGACAGGGGAAACGTCGCAGTTCAAGGGCTAACCACGCTCTTTTCCTTGCCGTAGTGGATATTCAGAGTCAAAAACCAGGGATTGAGGCGACCACCATGTTCAAGTCGCTCTTCCGCTGCATCCGCAGGTTCTTCAGCCGCATCAAGCCCAAGCACAAGGAGCAGCTGCAGCGTAGAACCGAGTACGGCGCTGACATTGACATTGAGGAGGCGTTGGCCGAGCAGCTGGAGATCCAGAGGCGCAGTGGGCGTGTACTGTCGTCGACTGCTAGCATTGCTGCGGCACTGCGTCAGCGTCCACGTGAAGACATCCCAGTCTTCTCGACACATCTGGGCAACAATGAGCATCGAGAACCGTCGGACCCAGCGATCAAGGCTGCCGTGGAGGAGATGCAGAGCCTCACTCCAGGGTACATTGGCCAGACGGGCGAGAAGCCCGAGTCGCTTGTGAGCGTGAAGTCGCCAGTCGTGGACAAGGTGGCGGCGTCCAGCAGGATCTCGTCCAGCAGGATCTCGTCCAGCAGAGGTTCCTCATCCAAGATCCCGTCCGTCCCTGAGGAGGGCGAGCCGGAGCAAGAAACGGATGAAAAGGAGAAGGAGAAAACGTCTCCTGCAGTTGAGCGACCGTCGGAGATGAACATGCGCCGTTCGTCGATCTTCGACATGCGGTCAGAGTGGATCTAACACTGGGACGGCCAAGAGAGATGTGAGAGATGACGACACGCGCACATCAGAGCGGGCGAAGAAACTCGTCGACGGGCCGACAGAAACACACATGCCCGGTCGTTTTTGTATATAGACAGCACCCATTGCGAGCAGAAGCAAGTGCGGGGAGGCTAGAAGCAACACCATAGACGCTACTCGGCTGGCCAGGAAGCAGGGGCGGACGGCGCGGAGGAGAGGTAGGCAACTTATTATATGGCCCTAACGTTATAATTGGCTCGACGGCAGGCTAATATGAGGTATCATAGCATGGCATGATGTTTGTGCGACTTTTGCCTGCGTCTTCGACCCTGTAGAGAAGGATAGCCAGCCAGAAGAGTGGCAGCCAGATAGCCAGCGAGCGGACCCACAGCGAGCAAGGAGCAGTGTCCACAGAAGGCATTGCCAAGGGCTGCACAAGTTCATTTAAGTTAGTTAAGACCCAGTCGTGTCCCGGAAGGATCTGTCTCCTGCCAGCCATTGCAGCACAGCGCAACCGCAGATGACCGAGATCCCAGCTGCATTATAGTCAAGATAGTCAAGATTTTTAAACGTAGATACAGACGTAGGTTTCATTTTCCGTGACGGTCTCTATCTGAGGTGGCAGAAGTTCAGCGCTTTCGTTGCCACGTTGCAACAAGATACAGCGAGCTCAAGGCAGCATATACAGTAAGTTACTGTCAGTACAGTACTGTAACTGCTGATCTTCCGCTGCCTCGACAATAAACGTTGATGAGCTTACACGTGTCGGACCACGGCAGGCAGGATGCTGATGCATCCACAGGCCGGAGCGGTCTGGCCTGCGCTTTGTCCGTCGTTTGTCGTCGCCGCCGCTCAACATCCGCAACAACGCAATCAAACTTGCTTGCCCCACCTTGGGGCCTAACGCCGTCTCGTTGTCGCTGCATTAAAACTTGAGCACACAGCGGAAGCAACAGCAGAAGCAACCAACTGCTGACGTCGAAGTCGCCACATCCCAGATGTCAGTCTACCTGTACCGGTATTCTATTCTATACCAGTATACCATTGTGTAAAAGGTACGGTATCAGTATACTGAAAGTACCAGTATACCAGTATACCACATTATTCAAATACTGGTATTCAAACCGGTGACTCTCCCGCTTGAACAGCTTTTGGCGGGAATCTTTTTGGCGCTCGATTTCAAGACCGCATCAACTGCGTATTGTATCAATTGCAGCCTCCACCATCAACAATGCTGGACCACTTGCTGCCGCTCATCTACCGCGAGTACGAGTACTTTGACGAGGCCAACAAGGAGAACTACGGCTACGTCATCCGTCGACGCGCGCGACCTGCATCGTCGACGGTCTCCACTCCATCGCGCACGCCTCCACGACCCCCAAGACGCAGCAGCAGTCCCAGCACCAGGATGCACAGCGGCGTCATCTCTAGTCGCAGCCTTAAGCGCCGTCGAGAATCTACTGGCGACAGTGAAGAGCAAGGTCCTGCCAAGAAGCAGCACACTACTGAGATAGCAGGGAAGCCACAGGAGCGAACAGTTACATCTAGTCTAAAGAGACGACGAGACGCTGCTGATGACGGCAGTGAAGAGCGAGGAGAAGCCAAGAAGCAGCAGCGGATGCAAAGCTTAGAGAAGGAGGAGTCTGCGGTTGGAAAGAAGGAGGAACAAAAGCCTGCAGTCGAGGAAGTGCAGAAGCACGAACAGCTCAAGACGGACCTCGTGACGCCCGTGAAGAAGCCGAAGGAACCCAAGATCTCTGCCAAGAAGAAAGTTATGAAGAAATCTACATGTAGTAGGAAGATCAAGACGACTGACAAGAAAATCCACAAGGAGAAGAGCACTAAAGTGTCAAAGAGTGCGACACCCAAGAGGACTCCGCTGCAGGACATCACACATCTCTACGTGAACGAGCACGCCCATCCGTACGAATTCCGGCAGCGGGAGCGATTCGTGGCTGGGCTCACGACTTCTGTGGCCATCCGCTTCTTCTAGGTACGGACCGAGAGCGCTTGCAATTGACTCAGTAGCTAACTGTTATGACTATTTTGCTGTGCTGTCAAGACCGTAGCTCGATGACCCAAGATCCACCAGTATCTTTTCGTCTTCGTACTCCAAGTCGGCTTTAGATCAGCCTATTTAGCGTCCCACCAGCGCACCACTCCTTGTCGTTTTTTTCTTTCTTTCAGGAGTGGTAAGTGGTGTGTTCATGATTCCCCCAAGACTCAAGATCCTCTATTTGCATGTGTCTACCTGCGTGTGGACTTCAAGATCCCAGTTCAATGCTTCGCCCACCTCATTACGTGTGCCTCTCCCCCCTCGATACAAGCTCGCAATTCTCCGGAAGATATGTCTTCACCATTCGCCACCTTTCCAAGTCAAGACTGTCAAGTTTCTTCTCATGGCAAGAATGCTTACGCAACACCAAGTCAAGTCAACGGGAGCTCGCCATCTCATTACGTGCATTGGTGTTGGGCACACGCACGCTCAACAAGCACCTCATTTCGTGCTGTCGATTGGCTCCCAGCTTTACGAGCGAAGCCAACTGCCATCTTGACGGCTAAACCAAAGCAGCACCTCATTGCGTGCACACTTGTGGTTTGGCTGTTGAGTAGGTAGTTGAATGTCGTTGCCAAGTCTCTGGCCGAATCGTGTTGTGTATAACGTCTGAACTGCACCTCATTACGTGCGTGATCAGATGTGGTATTGACACGGTTAGGTTCGAGATTTGGCATGTGAAGCTGGGTCCAGAACCTGTGTGTGCTCACTGCTATTTTGCTCTCCAGACTTGACCAACGAAGGGAAATCTCCTTTCAATTGCCAAGCATCTTCGCCATACGGACCCATGCAAGGCTGCCCCTCATTTTGTGCAGCCTTAGACACCAAGGACTCGAAGACATGGAAACGATCAAGCATCAAGCATCTAGCGTCTCTGAGCCTAAGCATCACCTCATTACGTGCGTGCTCGGCATTAGACGACAGACGATGAAGCTGAAAGCCTTCAGCGTTGCCTGTACCCAACTGCATTCAAACCAAGAGCCAAGAGTATTTTTTTACGTTGCGAAGCTCACAGTAGATTTTGTAGGGTTTTGTAGATCAGACATTTGTCCCAAGTTCTCTGTAACCTAACTACTCGGCGTACATTTTTAATTCTACATACTGTAGTATCCATAGCAACATTGAAGCAATATGGGGGATCTAGCAGCACTGTACTGCATTCATTGCTTTTAGTACAATTCTAGCGCATCATACAGCGGGATGAAGCTACACGCATTGCAATATACACTGCTCACGCCGCTGATTCATGCGGCTGATCTTTTACAGGCGTCGAGTTCTTGAGTCCCAGCATCTGCAGCCACTTGCCCGAGGCCGTGGCTTCCTGCACTGAAGTCAACCGGTCAACTAGCATCTTTGACGGGTTAGCCCATTCGCCCCAGAACACAGCCATTCCACCGGAGCCCTTGGTCTCCTGTTCGTTCAGAGCCTTGGTGATACGCTGGGCCAGCAACTGCGACGGATACTCGACCAAGTGGTACGATGCTGTGGCCAACATGCACAGCAGTCCAAAGCGCGAGAACAGTCGGCAGTAGTAGTTCGTCTGGGAGCTGACGGTCTCGTTGTACAGTACGAAGCTGTGCAGCAGGTACACAGAGAAGCTGATCTTCCCCCAGTACCGCAGGAAACTCCACTCAAACATGGACGACAGCGACGACGGCAGCAGCATCTCGCACACAAACACAGTCGTCACCAGCACGCTGATAAACGGGAAGCCGGGTGTCTTCGGTGCCGTGTTCTCGTGCACCCAGATGAAGAACAAGCCACGGAAAGCGATACTGAGGAAGATAGCGAGAGCCGAAAACTCAATCGCTCGGAGGATTAACTTGTGAAGGAGACGGAACTGGAAGCCGCTGGCTTTGATCCACGTGTCGAGCTTCACGAAGAGCACAGCAGCCATGGATCCAGCCAGGAACGTCGGGATGTGCGGCTGCAATATCGAGTGGCTTGTACGGTACTCGCTCCAGCCCTGGGTAATGACCCAGTAGTACGCCGGGATGAAGGGCACCCACCAGAACTTGCGCAGCATCAACGTGCCCAACACGAACACCGGAATGAAAAAGTAGTACGAGATCTCGAGCGGTAGCGTCCAGAAGACGAAGTAGCGGTAGTCGAACTCGAACGTAAGTGTCTTGTACAAGTCAAAGTTCTCCGGCTGTTTGATGAGGAAGTAGCGCGTCTTGTCTTGGTCGTCCATGAGCCAAAGCGCCACACAAGTGAGAGCAAACAAAGGGTAGACGCGACAGAAGCGCTTGGAGAAGTAGTCGGTCAATGCGAAGACCCATTTACGCAGCCCCGCGCCCTGGTTAAGCATGCGAATGCTCTTCTTCATGAACAGCCACGTCAGTAGGAACGACGACAGCACGAAGAACGAGTCCACCGCGACGGCGCCCAGGTTCAAGTCCTGCATGTACTCGTGCGAATGCTGCGTGACGACGAGCATGGCGGCCAGGCCGCGCACGCCATCCAGGAAGAGCACTTTGGTGGCTGGAGCTGCTGCCACCGCCGCTTTCTTTGCCTTCACCGGTTTCTTCTCCTTGTCCTTGTCCTGCTCGTCCTGAGCCAGCAACGGCTGCTTGTCCTCGTTCGTCTGCACATTCACAGCCACTTCGTCGACCGGCGTGGAGACGGCGTCATCTGCTGGGCCGTGGGCACGCAGCATTATCGCAACGTGCTTGCTTCCACTTAAAGAGTTCGAACGCTGCTAGGCAATTGCCAAGTGTGCCCCTTGTTTGCTGTTCGGGCTAAGTGCATGAGGTGGCTTCACAACGGCTATCTCATGATTGGCGTGTTCAAGGCAATTGTCGTCTTTACCGTTCTGACATTTAATATCCTATCATATCCTAATGTCTACATATTTATATTCTAATGAATATTCAGTTTTTGAATGACTGTTAGTTTTATTATCCTGTTAAATCAATCCGTACTTGTTAAGTGGGATTTTCAAGCGGGATAGGATGCGCAACCAATCAGACGCTGTATTTCGCGCCGCTTGTCCTTGGAAGAGCGTGCTCCGCATCTGCTGTGGATCTGTGGCTCGTGCAGAGCTTTATCGTGCGGGAATTCCCTTGCGATCTCCGTAGCAGATCAAGTCACCACTGAGGGTTGAGCTGAACCCTTTTCACTTGGTTTCAGTATTGTCCTAACCTTTGGACGGCGCGACTTCAACCTCATCAGGATGTGAAGCGATCACTGTGTCGTAGTCTACGACCAGTATTAATACATGTACTGTAGAGGTTTGTCGAGCTTGATTTACATGTACTCGAAAGCCATGGCAATGCCATTGACATGGCGTGCCCCGTGGGCCTGGCGTGGCCACCCATGACAATTAGTCGATGCTGGACATGCAACACCGGGACCGTGCGATCGTCACTGGACGATTCGCCAGGTACCACCGGCTCACTGACAATGGGCCGACAAGTCTCACCGTACGCCATTTGAACTGCTCATTCCTCCGATATGTCTACACGCTGGACGAGCGTTCTACACTACAAATACCTCCACGCTCAACTCTCACGCTGTCGACTCGTGCGGCTTGACGTTGACAAGCGACATCGAGCTGCTTCGTATCTTTTGAACCACGTTCTTTAGCGCCTCCGAAGACTTCGCTTCTTGAGCCCAAGCCAACCGGTTCGCTAGTACTCGCCCCGGACTCGTGCAGCCGCCCAGACAAGTGGATATTCCGCCAGATCCTTTCTTTTCCTGCTCCAGAATCGCCTTGGTGATTCGCTGCGATAACAATTGCGACGGATATTCGACCACGTGATACGAAATCGTCGACAGCAGCAGGATCAGCGCGAAGCGAGAAAACACCTTGTCGTACCAGTTCGGCTGCGAGCCAATAGCGTACGCGTACAACACGAAACTGTGCAGCAAGTAGACGGAGAAGCTGATCTTGCCCCAATAGCGCAGCACACTCCACTCGAAGATGCCCGATACGCAGGACGGCAGGATCATTTCAATGACGAAGAGAATCGTCAGAGGCACACTGATAAACGAGAATCCCTTTTCCTTCGGGGCGGGGTTTTCGTGTACCCAGTGGAAGAACAACCCGTGGAAGGTGATGCTGAGGAACACAGCAATTGTGACGTACTCGACGACGCGGACGACGAACACTTGCCACTTGCGGAACTCAAACCCTGTGGCTTTCATCGACATATCAATCTTGACAAAAATGACCGCGGCCATTGATCCGGCGACAAACGTTGGGAAATGTGGACGCAGCTCCATGTGACTAGTTCGGAATTGATACCAGCCTTCAGTGAGAACCCAGTAGTACGCAGGGACGAACGGCACGAACCAGAAGCGACGCAACGCGAGCACTCCGAGCACAAACACTGGGATGAAGAAATAGTACGTGATCTCCAGTGGCAGCGTCCAGAACACAAAGTATCGGTAGTCAAACGAGAACGTCAGCACCTTGTACAGATCGAAGTCTTCTGGTTTCTGGATCAAATAATACCGCTCCTTCGCCTCTGCAGGCAGCAACCAGATCACGAAACTCGTGAGCGCAAACAAGGGGTAAACTCTGCAGAACCTCTTGGAGAAATAGTCCGCCAGTGTGAACCCCCACGTGCGGAGACTAGCGCCTTGAGCCAGCAATCGCATGCTCTTCTTCATGAAGAGCCACGTCAAGAGGAAGGACGAGAGCACGAAGAAAGCGTCGACAGCGATCGCCCCTAGGTCAATGTCGGTCATGTACTCCTTCGAGTGCGACGTACAGACCATCAAAGCTGCGAGACCGCGCACGCCGTCCAGGAACAGAACTTTAGTCGGCGCAGCAACTGCCTTGACTGTGCCCTTGTCCGCTGGCATTTGGTCCTTCTTGTCGTTGTGGTGCTGCAACAATTCCGGCGCATCCTGGACGGTTACAGCCACATCCGCGGGGGCGTCGACCTCTGAAAGTCTCGCGTTGCGCAGCATGACGTCTACAGTACTGGAGGGAAAAGTGCCACTGGCTGCAGCCCTCGACAACGCACGCAACTCACTCGACTAAGTGGACCTCCTTGGATCATATTCCTGACATATCTTTCTGACTTGATGCTTGTCACTATTTTATGTCACTGAAGTGAATCTTGTGGGTGGTGGTCAGAATGATGATCCTTTACTTGGGATTGTACTTGAGCAGCCATAGCCCCCAGTTCACAGAGAAGTCACCTAGAGCCTCCACGGAGCCCAGCGGGTGCGAGTCTTCCGGGTACCATAGCAGTTGGGTGGGCACTCCGTAGCTTGAAATGGTCGCGCGATACTCCAGTCCCTGGTTGGGCGGCACTCGCTTGTCCTTACCTCCCAGTCCAAAGAGAGAGGGAGTCGTGACTTTGCTCAAGTCGTTGCTCACTGGCGAGTGCTGCCACAGTTTGCTGAGAATGGCCAAACGCGCTTCCGGACTGAGAGGAGGGAGTTCATCCTTGGAGTTCTGAAGTCTCTGCGACGTGTGGATCGACTCGAACCGTTGAATGCCCGCACACGCCAATCCCCAGTCCTGAATGTCCGACGTGTAGAAGACACTCGACATGTTCGTCACGGGGTTGCGCGTCACCATGGACTTGTAGAAGCCTGGGAACTGCGCAATGAGGTGCGTCACGAGGAAACCGCCGTGACTACCACCCGAGCAATGCACGCGGCTCTTGTCCAGTGACAAATTCAGTCTCGAGCTCTTCTCGAGCAGGTAACACAAGGCGTAGTGGCAGTCGTACACGTCCTGCGTCCCGACCTTGCCGATCAGAGACTCCAACGGCTTAATTCCGAATCCAGTGCTGCCTCGGTAGTTCACAGTGACGATGGCGAACCCCAGTGCAGCCCAGAAATCGCACATAGAGCGATACATGACCGGCGAGTTGCCGTGCGGTCCACCATGTAATTCCAGGATCACGGGGTAGCCGTCAGCTGGTGGAGGGCTACTCGGTAGCATCACAGTCGCTTCATAGTCGCTCGAGCTCGACACCGACGGAATTAGCAGGTCTTTAAGAGCTTCAGAAGTCTCGGGGAGCTTCTTCTCAGCTGCAGGTAGGTCGGATACTGACGCGGGGATGGAGTAGATCTCCCAGCGCTTGATAAAGTCTGTGGCCTCCTTTTGGTCAGCAATGACAACCGGTTTCTGCAGGTATTTCCCAGTCGCAGGGTCAATTCGCACGAGGAAAACACTGGCAGGACGCGTTGGAGACGACACAGATACGAGGAAATAGTCCTCCGAGCGGTCCAGGACTGTCTCGACGGCGACGCCTGCTCCTTCGACGTATTCAGGGGAGATGAGCTGCTTCGTGGTGACCTCCACGAGCTTCCACACTTGGCGAGAACCCACCTGCGTCACCACGTAAATGTATCTGCCGTCTTTCGACCAGGCTTTTTCGCCCAACGACCCGATGAAGAGACCGTTAAACGCCTTGGTCACGTCCAGCACCGGCGTCTCCGGCTCGTCCTTGATAGGAATTACCGTCGACGTCTGCTTGGTCGCCCAGTCCGTGACGCACAAGAAGCTGCAGGTCCCATGGGTGGCGATGTCTCTCGTAGCGAGGAACGCCAGTTGCTTCCCGTCGGGTGAGAAGCGCGGGTTCCTCATCGTTCCGATTTCCTTACTCTCTTCGTCCTTGGGGATGATTTCCAGCTTCTTCACGACGTTCTTGGACTGGTCCTCCCTGTTCAGCACCGCGTGATACAGCGCAATGGGTCGGTTGTAGCAGTAGATGATGCCCAGTCTCTTGGGGTTGTCCGTCTCCGTAGCGGCAAACACCAACTCGTTGTCACCAGGGACGAAAGCCACATCAGCACACGTTAAATTCTCTGGAACACCCTTTACCTCGTCGATTTTGCCAGTCGCCAGTGTGGCGAGGAAGATCGACGCCGTCTTCTTCCCCTCGTACTGCTCGCCCCAGTCATCTTCATACTCGAACTTGGATCCAGGGAGACGGGGCTTGGTCTTCTCTCCTTCCGTCTCCTTCTTACTGTTCACATTCTCCCAGAAGGCAGGAGATTCGGCCACTTTCTTCTCCGCCACGTATGCAATCGACTTCTCATCGTGCGACCAGGCAATGCCACCTTCCCGTTCACCGAGGTAAATGGCTCCGTGCAGCGTCTTAGGGGCCTTAAATGACGAAATCAGCTTGGAATCTTCGAATACTGTCAAAAATCAATATAAAATACACATCAGCATCTAATAAAACACGTAAAACCAGCGAAAGAGAGCGTCGAAATTCTACCACAGAAAATCCCCTCGGCGACGCCGTCCTTCGATTTCTCAAGCTTGAGCGACACCACGCGTGCCCCGGAGGGCGAAACGCTCGTGTAGTCTGCACTCCAATTGGTGGGGAAGCCCGTGTCGAGCGCCCTGGGCTGCGTCTTGATTTGGCTCACGTGGTGCTGCGTCTGGTACTTGTGGGTCACGTTGTTGATCAGATCCGTCTTGCCCCAGACCAGCGCCACGGCGGCCGAGTCTGCGTCTGCATCCACTGAGAGTTTCCCACCCACTAGGGCCTTGGAGTTGCCCACGATCTGGGCGAACAGCTCACTCACGCGCTGGTGCTCTGTGGCTTCGGTCATTGTCGATGATTTTCAATTCGTGAAAAAAATCTATGAGGAGATGGGCTTCTATTGAGGTGTGCTGGTATAGACCAATGAGGGACCAGATCCAGTTGAAGTCATTGTCAAGATACTTTTGTTGGCACTTTTCACTAGATCTCCACTTTTTGTGTTTAAAAGTGCACCGGAATATCCTAACGCCAAGGAAAAGTATTTTTATCGCAAAACAATGCCACAACTCAGTCAGGGCTGTCGATAAGAAGTTCATAACCAGGATAGCCCCGCCTGGAATAGCAGCGATCTATCTCCGGCAGGCCGTCAATGAGACCTCATGCGAGGAAGCACGCCACATTCTGTGCGGTCCCAGACATCCCACAAAAAACTGCTAACTACAATTGAAGTATCGTTGTAGAAAAAGGAAGCCTTGCCAGTCATCAGCCTGTTGCTCTCCTTCACTTCGCTACTTCTCAACAAGCCAGCAACCAGCCTCCACCAAGCTTCCGAGAGCTCTACACTCCCAAGCACCCAAATATGACGAAATCCGCATCGCGTCAACAGGCCAACAACGCCAACGCCAACGGTGGTAAGAACGCGAACGCTGCCGCCACGACGGGAGACGCACCGGTGAAGCCGGTCGCTGGAAAGACAAACGCGGCGGCGACACAAGCTGTGAAAACTGAAGCCACCGTCCCAGCAGCTCTGGCGTCTGAGGTTCAGTCAGTGGGCAAAAATGCCAACAAGAACGCCAATGCCAATTCTAAGAACGGCAACACCGGTCAGAATGCCAACGCAAACACGAACAAGGCTGCTAGCAAGACACCCACCCAGGCCATCGCGCTCATGGACTTGACTCCTGGAAGCGTGCAGAGCGCCCGTCAGATCCGCAAGACCGACTGCGAGCGCTTCCAGAAGTTCCACAACTTCTTCGTGGCCAACGACGCGGCGACGGCGGGTGTGATCAACGGCAAGGCCAACGCCAAGCAGGAGCAGGTGATGCAGTGGGTGCGAGGCGCCGTTAACCCGAAGACGCTCGCGAGCATCGAGGAGATCCAGGAGACGCCGTCGGCCTTGCTGGCTCTGCTCATCGTGTCGGCCGCGCTCAATAAGTACGGAGAGCAGGAGTTGGCCCGTCGGGACGGTCTAGGCGAGATGGACTACGTCGTGGGCGCTCGTTTCGGCACGAACGGCCTGCGCTCGAAGCAGCACGCGCCGCACAACGTGGGCGTGGAATTCCTCCTACAGCTAGTGGTTGGTCTGGCACCGGAGAAGCGCGCCACGTGCCAGGTCCTGCGCGAGATCCTGGACCACGAGGGACACGGCCGCCTCGTGCTGACCCCGACGAGCAAAGGTCTTCAGCCGGCTCTTGGAGCTGTCGCGTCGGACTCGGACGACTGGGCCACGGTCCGCAAGGACCAGCTCCGTCAGATGGCGAGACAGGCTCAGTCGGACAAGTTCCAGGAGGCCATGCAGCAGCTCAGTGGAGAACACCTGTACGACGCCATCCGCACGCTGCTGAAGCAGGTTGGGGGTGCGTCGGTGTGGGAGACTAACAAGGACAAGGCGGCACTGCAGGCGAAGAACCTCCGTCCACGCTCGGGATCTGCTGACAAGAGCGCGAAGCCGCAGAAGGATACTAGGGCTCAGAAACAGCAGCAACAGACTGCGAAGAAGAACGGACCTCAGGTGCAGAGTGTCAAGAAGAATCTTCCGGTGGAGGCTGAGAAGTTTGGGCAGCTTCCTCCCCCTGCACCGGTTACTGCGAAGTCGGCCAACGCTAAAAAGGAGGCAGTCAAGGCCAAGAAGGAAGCCACCCCTGTTAAGAAGGACACAGCTCCAGTTAAGAAGGAGGTCACTCCGGTCAAGAAGGAGATTAAGCAAGAAGCTGCTCCGAAGAATAAGGGGCAGAATCCGGTTTCGGAGAAAAACGCCACTCCGGTGAAGGATGGGGCCCCAGTCAAGAATGCCACCCCGGTGAAGAACGTGACGGCTGGTGCGATCGTGAACAATGCTCGCGGTGGTCGCGCAACCGTCTCGAAGGCCAAATAGGCTAACGCCTGTGTGTTGCACGCCTTGATCGCCATGATTGTGGGATCTTACCTAACTATCAATATCTATCGGATAGATTGAAAATTACGGGCCAAGAAAACATAAAAACATAATACTTTCATTCCATGTTTCCAGCGTTGAGTTATAGAATTGTCTGCTAAAATATAAAAAAAATCTGCGTAGAATCAGGCTGAAACAAAACGGACTGTGGTGTTGTTGGCGGAACATGCTGCAACAACCGAAAATGTACCGAAAATTAGAGGCTATTTTCGTTATGCATAAAATTCGACAGGTCAATTAGATTATTAGAGGTACAGGGTGAAATTAACTCTTTAGGCCCTGGCCTAAGTAAAAGTTCTGAAATTCGTTCCGAGCCATATCCAATTTGCATTGGCTAAATTTGCGTGCATTACCCAGAACGAGTTTCAGGATTTATACCGTTCTGTATGGCGTTCCGGGAACGCCTTCGTGAGCCGTTCTGAAATGGGAACGAGTTTAACTGTCTACGCCAAACTTCCTCTGCCAATTTTGGTGAGAATTTCGAAGTACAACACTTCTTCGTAATTGCTGAATTGAAGAAGAGTTGTCATCGTATCGCTGCATCAGCTCGACTAGCCTCGCGACCCAACCTCTTAGTGCCGCACGCAACGACAACGTCGCTCAGATGAACAAGGCTCAGATTACCGTTTACTGTGTATTGCAGTGCATTTGCCTCAGACAGACGCCCAGCGAAGAACTGCCACGCTAACTTCATCTTGAGGTTGGTGTCGGCAGCTTCGACGCGCTTCTTCACCTCTGCATCGCTGAACCTCATATCCAGCAGTGCCGCGACCATCCCGTTCGTCCAGATGAAGCGCTTGGCCCGAGAGGTGTCCGACCCCTTTGTCTTCTTTTTCCTTTTCCATTTGCTTCGGCCTTGGAACTCGTAGCCCGTTTTCCTTTCACTGGTGTCTGTGAGACAGTGGGTTTAGTAGGCTGGGTATCCTCCGAATGCGCAACTGGGTTCGGCGCTAGCAGCGGCGGCAGAGCGGGGAGCTGCACGATGCCTTTGAAGGCATGTAGATGTAGACCGGGTGTGTCGTGTAGGTACATGGTTGAAGGGGCTGAAGTGAATCACACGTGGCGCAAGCAAGAGTGCGACCCTCAGACGGGTGGGCATTTTGAAATACTATCTTCAGGGCATATCCGTGCCAGACATCCACCCGGTCAGGACATATTGCCGGCCAAACACAAAAGTATACAC
>LGSM01000263.1:0-44286 GCA_001314345.1 Phytophthora multivora
TCTTACATGAGTCCATTTTATATGAGTCACCTCAGAAGTTGGGCACCAAAAGTGTCCATATAAAGAGGTTTGACTGTACCAGGTATCGTTTATGCAATTCGATGTTAAAACCGTTTTATTCCCTTTTAACCAAAGTGATTTTGAAGTTTCAACCACCACGCAGGCACCAGTTTGCGAAGACAGCTAATTAGCCGGAGCAACGGAAGAGCCGAGGTTCCCCCAATCGCAAGGACTTTTCGTGTTGCAGCTTGAAGCGCAGCACTCATCAAAGTTGGCGCCACTGGAAGCTTCATACTGCTGGCAGCAACTGCTAATGAACGCGTTCGGGTTCCTGTACTGCTCTCCTCCACAGGCTGGCTGGCAGAACTTTGACTGGGCATCCGTGACGGCAGCCACGACGGCGAAGATAGCAGCGAAGCAGAATTTGGTGTTCATCGCTGGCTCTTGGTTCTTTGTTGAGAGGGTATTGGTGCTTCTTGGTAAATTCAAGACTGGTGAGGTCACCACTATTTGTATTATAGGCGTTCTCTACTTGTACGTATACCTCTTTTAGATGGGATGCACATTGTGTGGACAAAGCATTTTGCTTACGGTATTATTAAAGCAAACTTGAGGATTTGTATTACGCCTACCGTACGTATGTGGGAAATTGGTACGCTTTTTTGGGTAAAGTCCCATAATGTTATATTACAATTACTATCATGACATTACAATACTGATAATCGAAATACTATATTACTGTAGCATCAAAAATATTTTGAATAATACTATGGCTGGAATACTACATGTTACATGCGTAGATACATGTACTATAGTTGGAACTTCCAACTTGGAAGTAACACTCGAAAGACGATTAATACGCGTTCAGTATAAGATCTTTACCGTTATTCTGTTCCCAGAATCACAAGAGCTGGGAAACTCTGGTGGAGGCATTAGAGAACTTTAGTTTCTGGAACATCTCTTGGAATTGGAACAAACGTGATTTGTTCCAAGAGGATATTCCGAGAGGACCACAATTACTTGTGTACGCGCCGATAGACGGATACTGGTCGAGAGAAGAGCGAGCATTAGAGAGCTGAGAAATAGCCCTACACATGCGGAAGTTGAGCCATTTCGGCCACGAACGGGTCGCAATACAGTGCTTCTAATTGTACAGTACTAGGTAGTGACAGTTAAGTGCCCGAGCAAGAACAATGTTGAAAAGCATCTTGAAGTAGTATCATAAGCAGAAAAGATTTATATGTGAAACGCGGTGATGGTTTGTTTTTGTCATTGAATCGCATTAAGATTCTCAACAAAGAGCGCCTGCAGATTGGCGGTGGCGGTACCGGCACTTACTGCTGGAGCGCAAATGAAGTCGCATCGCCGGCTGCAATTAAGGAGACGTTGCTGAGCCGCTAATTGAGCCGACATCCTCCCACTTGCAAGGGTTGCCTTTTTCACAGCTCGAAGCGCAGCACGCGTCGAAGTTGGCACCAACGCTAGCTTCATACTGTAGGCAGCAAGAGCTGATATAGGCGTTCTGNTGATGACGCCATAACGTCCTAAAGGACCAGATGTGTTTTGGAACCGTGCAGCTCAATAACGCAGTATGGATGGCAGATCTCGCAATTTGCGGCAGGAAGAAGTGCGACTCGCAATTCTTCATTGATGAGTCAATGAAAGCAAAGGCCAGAATCTAATGCGATATTTAATAACTCATCAATGAAGAATCAAATGTTGATCCTTCACTGATGATAAGATAATAACAGGTAGTACTTCAAATTTTATATTACTTCTCTCATTTCCGGTATTCAGATGCATGATTGGTAATGTATAATACAAATTACACTACTATTATTATTGACAAAATACTGCCATGAATTGTATGGTAGGAGCACCTGATTTGGCACCAACAAATTGATTTAGTATAATACTAAAGTATCGAAAATAGTTGTTCGAAATGTGGGTAAGGATTCAAAAATTGGGTTTCTAACTTATGAACCAAATTTTTGGATGTCTCAAGACACTGTCATGGATCATCCATTGGATGCGTATGCAGCTGCCGCAATGCGGCCTGCATACCACGAATTTGCTTTTCTAAAGCTTCACCAGATGTATCTTGAGGCTTTGCCGTCACGTACATGTACCTCCGTATTTCAAAGTACTTTCTGTACGTCCGACGAAGCTGCTAGAGTCATGGCCCTTAAATCTTGAAACTCGCTCAGATTCTGAGCTTCAAAACCTCTAGCTGCGTCAAATTACGCGTTTTTCAGGCAATTAGGGCCTCATAACAATGCTCTGAGTGATAAAGACTATCTACGGGGACTGACAAAATGAGCTAGCGACGACTTGATTTGGCGAGCTCAATACCTCCTTCCTGGCCACTCACTATCAAGAGTTTTGGACCTGACACCAATTTTACACCGAAGATAACCAAAAGTACACCAAAGTTCGCTCTAGATTCGGTGGTACAGTACTATACGGCGTAGAACCAAATCGGATTGGTCGGAATTTGATCACCTTGTAAATTCTCAAGTAACTTTGAATAATGATTCTCAAACGTGACTCATACTAGTAAATCGGCTTCTAGTCCGAGTCCACTGCTTAGATATGTAAATGACAAACGTGTTTGTGGTAGGAGTTGACTAGCATTACTACTGGTAGTACCCGACTGAAGGTTTTTGAGGATCGTGTTGAAGCACGATCCTTCAAAACCAATCAGCACTACGTGTCTAGCTTTATCTTGTCGTTCAGGTCGGGGATCTCCTACTCTCGCAGACTGCACACTCCACCTCCAAACCACGACTGCTGGTTCCGGTGTTCCGTTGTGTAATTTCGTCCACTTCTCCGTCTTCTAGCAGCATTCTGGATTCAGGTTGTCTCGAGCTCCGACAGTTTGGACAACGCTGTTACCTTCTTCTTCTTCTCAGTCGGACCATCCTTTGCTAAGTGTCGAGGCAATACCCTTGTGGGTGACTCGGGAGTGACCTCTATTTCCATTGAACTGTTTTCAAACAAGCCCTAGTAATTCATCAGGAGGGTTTGAAATGACATCTGAAGCGAGTTGTTTGATTTTTTTTGTAGTACTTGTACCTGAACTATTCGTCCGGATTCTCAACTAATAGCCTCTGTGTATTCAGCAAACGTACTGCTGGAGTGTGCAAACGAAGTCGCATCGACGGCTGCAATTAGCCTGAGCTAGCAGTTGAGCCGAGATCCTCCCACTTGCAAGGGTTGCCGTTGGCACAGCTCGAAGCGCAGCACGCGTCGAAATTGGCACCAACGCTTGCTTCATACTGTTGGCAGCAAGTGCTGATATAGGAGTTCTGCTCCGAGTACTGGGCTCCGCAAGCTGGCTGGCAAAGCTTCGGTAGCTGGGCGTTGGCGGTGGTGGCCACGACGGCGAAGAGAGCAACGAGACAGATCTTGGCGTTCATCGTTGGCACTTGGGTTGCGAGTCTTTGTGGGGTGGTGTTGGATGTCTTCGGCAAATTGAAAACTGATGGTAATGTCCTGAGGTCGCAGCGTTCCAGCTTTGGGTTCTCCGATGATGACGCCATAACGTCCTAAAGGACCAGATGTGTTTTGGAACCGTGCAGCTCAATAACGCAGGTATGGATGACAGATCGTGGAATTTGCGAAAAGAAGAATTGCGATTTGCAATTCTGATGAGTCAATGAAAGCAAGAGCCACAATCTAACACGCGATACTGTACAGTGTACAGTGTACTTACTGTACATATGTATTTCAATGAAGAATCAGATGTTGATCCTTCACTGATGATAAAATAATAGTAGCTACATGTAGTAATTCGAAGTGTGTATTAATTATATCATAGTAGTTATTTAGATGCATGATTAATATATCGAGAAAATACTACCAAGTATAGTATGGAAGGAGCACCTGATTTGGCACCACGGGACCAACTTATCATATCTTACAATAATTCAGTATTATACTAATAAATGATCTTGAGTTAAGTATTATTAATACTAAACTCTTCCGAATACATGACTTTTCTCAGATACTGTCATGGATGCGCCACGAATTTACTTTCCTAAAGCTTCACCAGATGACATCTAGTGGATGTACTGTATCTTGAGGTTTTGCCATCACGACAATGCTATACCGGTACTTCTGTACTTTAAAGTACCAACAAGAAGAGGGACGATGCTGCTGACTATTTGTCATGGCCCTTAATTAAATCTTAAAAACCTTCACAGATTCTGAGCTTCATAACCTCGAAAGCACACATTTTTCAGGCAATTAGGGCCTGATAGGAATGCTCTACATGTAAGTGATAAAGACCATCTACAGGGACCGACAAATAGCTAGCGACATGACCTGGGGAATCCTTGGCTTGATTTGTCGAGCTCAATATTACCTCCTTGGATTCTCCAACTCTCGCAGACTGCACACTCCACCCCCAAACCACGACTGCTGGTCCGTTGTATCATTTCGTCCACTTCTCCGTCTTCTAGCAGCATTCCGGATCCCGGTTGTCTCGAGCTCCGACGGTTTGGACAACGCTGCAACCTTCTTACTTCATCTCAGCAGTACTATATTTTGATATTTTGCTACCTTGAACACATTGGGGTCACTAGGCTAGTGGCTAGCCCCTCATGCCGTGTTGCTTGCTCCTTGATACTCCTTGATATTTTCTTCCCCCTTTACTATCGAAGTCGACATAGACGTCCGAAGGCTGGGACACTGGGGATACGCGAACCCACCTCAGAGAAGACGTCGTAAGTTTAGTGCAGAAGTACTGTATACCCACTTCAGCCGAGAGCAAAACGGGGGACAAACACAAGCCGGAGACAAGCGCAGCAGATCCGCGGTCTCCACCCAGTTCGCTGCCGCCGAAAAACGTTTGCCGCTGCCGCAGCGGTGAGCTCGGATGTCCCAGATACTGTGGTGGATGCGAACGGGTCTATACAATGTATAGTATACCGCTACATGTACAAGTACTGCAAGTGGCTGCCCGAGCCACTACCGGTACTTTGCGTTCCGGGATTTATCTTGAAGATTTGCCTGTAGTACCGGTAATAGTCGTTGCCACGGTAAACTATTGTTTGCAGAAGTCACTCTGACTCAGAGGTATTAGCGCCGCTAACTTAATGAACTACATGTAAAGCTGTGCGAGCCTTCATCGCTATGTTTTACTTCCTGAATAACATGTCGGAGGGACAAACTTCTTCCCACATCTTGCTGCCTCCGTCTTGAATATATACAGTGCAACTTGTATAATATAAGTTGTCCTCGACAATTACCGGTGGCGTCCGCATTTGACATCATCGATCTGGACAGCAGATGGCTGCAAACATCTATTGTAAAACCTAAAGCTGGAACGCTGCGACCTCAGGACATTACCATCAGTTTTCAATTTGCCGAAGACATCCAACACCTCCTCACAAAGACTCGCAACCAAGTGCCTACGATGAACGCCAAGATCTGTCTCGTTGCTCTCTTCGCCGTCGTGGCCACCACCGCCAATGCCCAGCAACCGAGGCTTTGCCAGCCGGCATGCGGAGCCCAACACTCGGGCCAGAACGCCTATATCAGCTCTTGCTGCCTGCAGTATGAAGCTACAGTTGGTGCTAACTTCGACGCGTGCTGCGCTTCGAGCTGTGAAAAAGGCAACCCTTGCAAGTGGGAGAATCTCGGCTCAGAGACCGGCACAGGCTAATTGCAGCCGTCGATGCGACTTCGTTTGCACACTCCAGCAGTACGTTTGCTGAATACACAGAGGCTATTAGTTGAGAATCCGGACGAATAGTTCAGGTACAAGTACTACAAAAAAAATCAAACAACTCGCTTCAGATGTCATTTCAAACCCTCCTGATGAATTACTAGGGTTTGCTAGAAAAACAGGTCACCCCCGAGTCACTACTGTACTGCCTTGCACCTTCGATGAACAAATCCTGTTCAGCCTCATGTAATGTGTCTCCCTCATTCCGATTGGTTGTCTAAATTCCTACGATATAGAATACTGCTTCGTGCCGTCGTCACTCAGTACCACGCCACGGATCTGCCGCGTAGCCGTCCGCAGTCTCAAGAGCTTCTTTCCCCGTTCGAGTCGACCATGTTCCCGTCCATGGGCGGTATGAACCCTTCCTACCCTTCGCAAGGTCCTCCTCCCCCCGGGGGTATGCCGCCTCCGCCTGGAGGCGTCCCAGGTGCCCAACGACCTGCAGGAGGCAGCAATCCCAACTATTTTACGGACAAGAAGAAGGGCGAGGTGAACGAGCTCAAGAACGTACGTATGGATCTTATTACTTTATATCAATAATGTATAAGGTCTCGTTTTAATTGATATGCGGTTGTGATCTTTTAAAGCTCCTGCGGGAGGTGACCGTGGAGAAGGATGTGAAGCGCAAGCGAGAGATCATCAAGAAGGTCATCGCCTATATGACGCTGGGAATTGATGTATCTCGTCTCTTCAGTGAGATGGTGCTGTGTGTGGACACCAAAGACCTCATCTCCAAGAAAATGGTGTATCTCTACCTCACCAACTACGCTCAGAAGAACTCGGAGCTCGCCATCATGTGCATCAACACGCTGCTGAATGACTGTCGAAATGAAGACCCGATGGTTCGAGGTCTAGCGCTGCGGTCGCTCTGCTCGCTTCGGCTCGACTCGATCCTCGAATACATTCACGACCCGTTGCAGGCGTCGCTCACGGATACCAGTGCGTACGTCCGGAAAACCGGTGTCATCGGTATCCTGAAAGTCTACTCATTGAACCCGGAGATCATCAAGGAGAGCGACATGATCGACACGCTGTACAATATGATCCGCGACCGTGACCCGCAGGTGGTTTCGAACTGCATTGTGGCTCTGAACGAGATCATGGCCGATGAAGGGGGTATCGCCATCAACCAGCCCATTGTGATGCACTTGCTGAGCCGCATCTCGGACTTTAACGAGTGGGGGCAGTGCAATATTCTCGAAATCGTTGCCAAGTACAAGCCCACCGGCCCTGATGAGGTCTTCACGATCATGAATACGCTGGAGCAGTGTCTGCGTGTTTCCAACAGTGCGGTTGTGCTGGGAACAGCTAAATGCTTCTTTAACCTCACGCAGAGTCGTGGTATGGAGCAGATCCAGGATCAAGTGTTCGAGCGTATGCGCCAGCCCCTACTGACTCTGATGGCTGGTGGCAGCCACGAGATTAACTACTGCGTGCTGCACCACATTTTGCTGCTGGTGGGCAAGAAGCCGCACGTCTTCAGTCGTGACTACCGCCAGTTCTACAACCGGTACAACGAGCCCACGCACGTCAAGTACGTCAAGATCGACGTTATGGCGCTTGTGGCTGATGGAGCCAACGTTGGAGACATTGTGACGGAGCTGAGCGAGTACGTGACAGACGTGGACCAGGAGCTGGCTCGTCGCGCTATCCGTGCTATCGCCGACATTGCGGTGAGCCCCAACCTCTCGGTCAACACGATCCCCCAGCAGTACAACAACGCTCCCGAGTCGTACGGCCAACAGGCAGCGGAGCAACTTGTGGAGCAGATGCAGGACCACATCATGGACACGATGGTGGACTTCTTGGAGCTGGATTTGGATTACGTGCGCGACGAAAGTCTCGTGGTGATGAAGGACCTACTGCGCAAGTACCCGGACAAGCGCCATGATGTTCTGCCCGTTCTGGGCCGCATTATTGCCGCAGTGGAGCAGCCTGCTGCTAAGGCCGCCGTTGTGTGGATGCTGGGTGAATTCGGCCAGGACCTGCGCCGCGCCCCGTACGTGCTGGAGAAGCTGATCGACGAATTCAACGACGAGGCTGCTCCCTCGGTTCTGTTGGAACTGCTGGCCGCTACGATGAAGCTGTTCTTCAAGCGGCCTCCGGAGATGCAGAGCATGCTTGGCCGCCTGCTTGGCGCTGCCATCAATGAGTCGAGTCACCAGGACGTGCGTGACCGTGCACTGCTGTACTACCGGTTGCTTGAGCAACAGCCGACGGAGCAGGCCGCTGCTATCGTGGCACAGTTCCGCACGGAGGAGACGGTCAGCGTATTCGCAGAGTCCATCGAGACAGATCTAAAGGACAAGCTCTTCCAGGAGTTTAACTCGCTCGCGGTGGTGTACAACAAGCCCAGCGAGCTCTTCGTGTCACCTTCGCACCTGGCCGGTGCCGTTGCCCCGATCGATGACGAAGAGGACGAGGAGGAAGAGGAAGGCGACGACAACAGTCCTCCTCAGCAACACCAGCAGCAGCAGCGCAACACTGCTCCGCCTCCGCAGGCGGCGGCACCGAGCATGGACTTGCTGGACATGGACTTCTCATCTTCTAGCGGACCTCCACCTCAAGCAGCAGGCCCAACTTTCGCGCTGGTGCCGACGCCAGTCATGGATGCGGCCACGTTCCAGGGCCAGTGGAGCAGTCGCCCTGTGGTGGCTGAGGTAGTGGTTCAGCTGCCGACGCTTCCTCCGCAGAACGAGCTGGAGCAGGCGTTCGCATCGCGCGGTATCGTGACGATGGCCTCGGGCGACGTGGGTCCGCAGTACAAGTTCTTCTTCTACGCGCAAGACACGCAGGGCCGATACTTTTTGTCCGAGACGCTTGTCGAGAAGGCGAGCAGCACTCTGCGGGCAACCGTCAAGGGCGAGGACGAGGCCTCGGGCTCTCAGTTCGCCGACCTCATGCGTCGAGTGCTGTTCGGCTGATCAAGTTGATAGGGGAGACCGTGGGTCTTGTAATGTGTGATACACTTCCAAAGCAATTCGTGAAGCAGCTCGTGTTTGGTCTGTTGCTTCGTTGGACTCACAGCACCGAAAGCAGCAGGTGCGACAACTAAAGTGATTATTACCGCCAGTCATCAGATACAGGGTGTCTGTCACTCTGTGGTTACGTTCTCGACTGGATAAAATATCCATCGCACGTCAACGGAACTGAACACGCAACTTGTGAAGTCGTTTCTTGCCTCAAGAATATTGACGCAGTGTCGTCATCAGAACTGCCTCCCGTTGACTATATTCTCCTTGAGCAGCGATCTCGATGATGTGTACACAGTGCACGCATGGCTTGAGAGTCTCGTGTTGAAACGAGTGCGATACATGTACACGCACTTCATGTAGCTTGAGTACCACGCGCAACGTCTGACCACGGCGGCTGATGATTACACGTGCAATCTTAGCACGGGGCGAACACCGGGAAGCGCCGGTAGAATATCCACTTCACTTTGCCAAGAGCACTACGCAGTGGTGCTAGTAGTTCTACTTGCTACTAGCACCATTGACGCGACGAGTATGACACTACACCCACAACAGCGTTTTAGCACCGCTTAGTGGTGTAGAATGGTTGTTTTGAAGTCACTTCATCTTGGGTACACGCAACCGAATCTGCAGGATGCTGAAACGCGGCGTCTCATCCGTCATTCTTCAATTTGCCTTCTATCACGCACTGCAAGAGACAACAAGTAAGCAGTTGAGTCCACCATGGATCAGCCTCTGACGGTCAATGATGGGCCTGCCTCACCGCCGCCTACCAAGCGCTCCAATCTGCGCTTCGTGCCTACTTTGCTGCGGAAGAACTGGCTGCTCAAGCGAAAACACCCCGTAGCGCTCTTCTTCGAGGTGCTCACGCCTGTGCTCTTCATCGTCGTCATGGATCTCGTGCGCACCACCAGCAAAGACAAGACTGTGCCTTCCGGGTTCACCACCGGCTCCACATCGTACAACCTGTTCAACCCGGAGGGCTGGTCGCTCGTAGGACCCAGCACGACGCCCATGTTCGCCACGCCCGAGACCACACTCTCCGGTCTCATGCTGCACTTGGGCTACATGTCCTTCGACTACGGCCGACTCATGAAGACTTTCACGTCGGAGAATCGCTCCATCTGTGAGCGAGACGTGGCTCTCGGAGGTCGAGTGAGCCTCAACACATCGTCGCCGTTCGCGCTCCCGCCCGAGTGTGAAGGCCGCGTATCTCCGTTCAAGTTCGCTATTGCCCCCGACGACGAGTTCACAAGGAACTACTTCTTCGAGACCATGAAGCGGTGGTACCCGACGATCGTGGTCAACGACTCGACCAACGGATCGGAGCTCGTGATCCCTTCGTTCGAGGACAGCACGGTCTTCTTTGACACGGAGGAAGATCTGGAGAAATACGTCGAGTCGTCGGACTACGCCAAGACTGCAGCCCAACCTCGTATCTTCGGAGCCATTGTCTTTACGACTCACCCGACGAGCACCAGCGATATCGGGCAGCCTTCGTCCATCGAGTACACGCTGCGACTGAACTCGACCTACGTTGGGGACAGTGAGACGGACCGCTACATCCCCCAAACGATTGGTGGCGACGGGGCTTCGTTGTGGGATTCCGTCGAGCGAAAGCTGGAAACCACCGACTACCAGCAGTACACGACGAATGGATTCATGACGCTGCAGACGCTCGTCACACGTTTCGTCAACTGCTTGCCCGACTGGGATGCCAGCACCAAGGCGACCACAGGCGCGTGCCAGATCAACGCCTCCACTGCAGTGTCTTCGGCCGATCTGGACCTGCGTCTGCTAGAGACTGTGGTTAACGACCCAGCTACCAAGTTCACAGACCTTTTGTTCAGCAACCTGCTGGGGAAACCCTCTCCACTTAGTTCTACCGCTTCCGACCTGCAACTGGATGACTCCTCGCGTGAAGCTCTGCTGACCCCGCTTCGCCAGACGCCGCAGCCGTATCTCGGATCGCTCACCACGCCGTTCCCCATCAACTCGTTCGCTTCCTCGTCTTTTTACGACGCGGTGACGGACGCGTTCCCAATCTTCTTCATTCTCACGTATCTCCACCCGCTATCAAAGATCCTCGTCGGGCTCATGTCGGAAAGAGAGACGCGGTCTCGCGAGCTGATGAAGATCCTCGGCGTGAAGGAGTCCAGCATCGTCATTTCGTGGTACATCACGTACATTGTGATCCTGTTCGTGAGCTGCGTGCTCCAGACGCTCGTGGCCATCGCCAAGCTCTTCCCGAACACGAACGCGCTGCTGCTGTTCCTGTTCTTCTTCCTGTTCAGTATGAGTGTGCTGGGTTTCGCCTTCATGATCAGCAGCATGTTCTCCAAATCACGCACGGGCGTCTACGTTGGCTTTATCCTGTTCTTCATCATGTACGGCGTGACTGGAGCGTACACCGATTCGTCGTCCGAGTCGTCCAAGAACATCGCGTGTTTGCTGGCCCCAGTCGGCCTCGTCTTCGGAGTCAACTCGCTGTCTTCGGCTGAAACCTCTCAGGTGGGGATCTCGTTCTCGACTGCCTCGAACCGCATCAACAACTTTCGATTCTCCACGTCACTCTGGTACTTCGCTTTCGACGCGATACTGTACACGCTACTGGGCCTGTACTTCGAGAAGGTCATTCCCAAGGAGTACGGTATGCCAGAGAAATGGTACTTCCCTCTGCGTCCTTCGTACTGGAGAAGATCGAAGAAGTTGATCCCTTCTGCCCATCTGAACGAGAGCTCAACGGCTTTGGAAGTGGAGGCAAACACCAACATCGAACCGGTAAGTGCCGACTTGGTGGACCAGGAAAGATCGGGTGAAGCACTCTCTGTTCAAGGCATTCGGAAGGTGTTCCCCGTTCCAGGAGGCGAGAAGGAAGCTGTCAAGGGACTGCACCTGAACATGTACTCGGGTCAAATCACGTGCTTGCTCGGACACAACGGCGCTGGTAAGACGACATTGATCTCCATGCTCACGGGAGTGACTCCTCCAACGGCAGGCGACGCCACCTTTCACGGTCTATCGTTTCGCGAAGACATGGACGAGATCCGCGAGTCGCTCGGTATCTGCTTCCAGCACGACGTGCTGTACCCAGAGCTATCCGTACAGGACCACCTCGAGTTCTACGCTCGCATCAAGGGATACACGGGCGAAGCGCTGGTTGATGAGGTCACGGCAAAGATTCGTGAAGTTGGTCTTGTGGAAAAGCGCAACACGATCAGTAGCGCATTATCTGGAGGCATGAAGCGCAAGCTCTCGGTGGCCATTTCACTTCTCGGAGACAGCTCACTAGTGTTCCTGGACGAACCAACGTCTGGCATGGACCCGTACTCTCGACGAAGCACGTGGGAGATCCTCATGGCCAACAGGCAGAACCGCGTGATGGTATTGACGACACATTTCATGGACGAAGCTGATATTCTGGGCGACCGCATCGCCATCATGGCCGAGGGTGAACTGCGCTGCTGCGGATCGGCGCTGTATCTGAAGAACCAGTTCGGTGTGGGCTATAACTTGACGATCGTTAAGGAGGAGAACTGCGATGACTCGGTGGTGATTGACTTCGTCTCGCGGTACATCCCATCGAGCCGAGTATTGAGCAATGTTGGCACCGAGATCGCGTTCCAGTTGCCTCTTGACAGCTCGTCGCAGTTCCCGGCGATGTTTCGCAAGATGGACGAGAACCTCAGTAAGCTGCAGGTACTGTCGTATGGGATTAGTGTGACGACTATGGAGGAGGTTTTCATCAAAGTGGCGGAGGTGGCAGACGAAGACCAGCAACACACGCTGCAGAACCGCGTTAAACAGCACGGGGTTGTGACTCAGGACAGCATCCCAATCGTTGGCGACAAGCCTGCAGACGGGCATTACCATGGACTCGACCGTACTGGCAGTTCCTTGCCATTGGGACGTTCTCGATCGATTTTCTTGACTCAAATGGTGGCGATGATCCAGAAGCGCTTTCGTATCGCCAGGAGGGACAAAAAGCTCTTCATCGTGGGACTTCTACTTCCAGTGGCATGGCTAATCTTTGGTTTATCCATTCTGAAGGCTGCAGGACTCACCAACGACGATCCTTTCATTGCGCTCGAGCTGTCGGGGCTAGAGAGCGAAGAAGGTAGTGTGCTAGCGCCGTCGTTTTGCATGCAAAGTTCTGGAAGCTGGTGCGAAACTGCATTAGGCAGTGGCTACTACTCAGGAGCGTCAATTGTGTCGCTGAGTCAAGATGACATCGGAAACCCACCGTACTCCAGCGACTCCCCCACTGTCTTCGACGTTGTGTACAACGACCCAAGTATCAATGCTACAGATGCAACGGGATATCAGTTGAAAGTGTCAGAGGAGATTTTCAACCGGGCCTTCTCCGACAGAATCTCGGATCAATTCGGTGGATATCTCGTTCGTGCGGACGAAGACAGCAACGTCTTCAGCTACAATGTTCTCATCAACACGACACTGACGCACGGATCGGTTGTGTTCAAGGCGCTCATGGATCAGTCCTTGTACCGACTGATGGCCACGAGCCACGACTCGTCCATCGCTGCGTCCGATGTGAGTCTGACTGTGAACAACCACCCGCTCCCGCTGACTGCCGAGAACACTGCGCTGTTTTCAGCGTATATTTCGTTCACGTCGGTCCTGTTCATCGTGATTGCGTTCGCGTACTACCCAGCTTCTATCGTGGTCATGCTTGTGAGAGAGAGGTCGCCTGACCACAACTCGAAGCACCAACAACTTGTGTCTGGTGCTGGTATCAACGCGTTCTGGACGGCCAATTACATCTGGGACTTCGCCGTCTACTTGATTCCCGCTGTGATCGCACTGGTGTTGATCCAAGCGTATGATCTCTCGGCACTCACTGGTTCCAGCTCCTGCGTGACTTGTGACGGATCAACGTTCGTCGCTGTGATTGTGTTGGTACTGGCGTTTGGATTAGCGATCTGTCCTCACGCGTACTGCTGGTCGTACATTTTCACAGACCCGGCATCTTCACAGACCTACATGATCTTGATTAACTTCGTGCTGGGACTCGCGCTGATGATCGTCTCGTTTGTGATGCAAGTGATTGAAAGCACTGAAAATGCGGACAAGGCGTTGCAGTTCATCTGGCGTCTCTCCCCGCTTTTCTGTCTTGGTCGAGGACTTCTCAACTTAACCATCATTGAGATCACGCACACCGGAGGCGCTGAGGCCGATGACGAACTGTCCACGGACCCGTTCGCGCTGGAAAACACGGGCTACGAGGTTATTTACCTGATCTTGGATGCGGCGATATACTACGCCATTGCTGTCGGTATCGACTACGCTATGACGTTCCCTCGGATCAAGTCTGCCATGTCCAAGGACCCTGATATCCCCGTGGAGCAACGAGAAATCGACGAAGACGTCGGAGCAGAAATCGACCGCGTCTTGACCGGCGGCGCAGATAATGACACGATCAAGTTGCAGAACCTCCGCAAGGTCTACCACAAGGGGCAGAAGGTGGCTGTGCAAGACTTGTCGTTCGGTCTCAAGCAGGGCGAGTGCTTCGGCTTCTTGGGAATCAACGGTGCCGGCAAAACCACCACGATGAAGATGCTCACTGGTGACATCGTGCCAACATCAGGAAACGCGACGCTAAGCGGCTACGACATCTTGACGCAGCAGGTGGAGGTTCGTCGCCAGATCGGCTACTGCCCGCAGTTTGACGCCCTCATTGATCTCTTAACCGTGCGCGAGCACCTGGAGCTGTTCGCCAAAATCAAGGGCGTCCCGAACTCCGACTTGGACTTTGTGGTGCATGAGAAGATGGAGCAGCTCAACCTGACGTCATTCGAAAACAAGCTCGCGGGGAGTCTGAGTGGCGGCAATAAGCGGAAGCTGTCGGTGGCCATTGCCATGATCGGGTCGCCCAGTATTCTGTTCCTCGACGAGCCATCCACAGGCATGGATCCAGTCTCCAGGCGATTCATGTGGGACGTCATCTCTGAGATCTCGACGTACAACAAGGAGTCGACGGTGGTGCTGACCACGCACAGCATGGAGGAGTGCGAGGCGCTCTGCACTCGTGTCGGTATCATGGTCGGTGGAGAGCTCAAGTGTCTCGGCAGCGTGCAGCACCTGAAGAACCGTTTCGGCGACGGTCTCATGTTCGACGCCAAGCTGCAGACCCCATCCTCAGATGCTGTAAAAGAACTAGTTGTGCGCCACTTCGATTCGCTGGATACTCGTATTGACCAAGGTGACCTCGCCGAGGCCTGTCAACAGTTTGGCAACGCGTCATGGGCGCAGAAGATCGTGAACACGCACCCCACAGGCCACGCGATCGCCAACCTTGCCAAGCGAGACGGGTACGTTTCAGCTAACAGCTTCGCGGCGTGGTGGATCACCGAGATCCAGTTCGAGAACGTCTCAGCTTTCCTGGAGGAGAGCTTCGAGTCGATTGAGCTGCTCGAACGTCAGCACGACTCGTGTTGGTTCAAGATCCGCGATCAGTCAGCGACGAACTCCAGCAGCATCCGACTGTCGCACGTGTTTGAGCTGGTGGAGAACGCCAAAGCGCACTTGTCCATCCGCGAGTACAGCGTCTCGCAGACCACATTGGAGCAGATCTTCAACGCGTTTGCAAGCCAGCAGGACGTGAACGAGCCGGTCCTCAACACTCCGACCAACAGTCCCAGCAACTCACGCCCAGCCAACCCAGGGTTCGTGTCTCGACTTCTGCATCGTAAATAATGGTGTACGTGAGGATATAAATTTAGGTAGATATCTCCAATATCGTTAAAATTTGCACCTTACCGTCGTGGTTGTTCACTGATCGGACATCGTGTCTACCGTCCAAACCCTTGTATTTCGCCTTGATAACTGTTGTCTGTTTTCAAACCACCAAGATAAAGCCTTTGGCTGCCTCCTTTTCCCACGAAAGCGTGATCAACTACATACATGTACCGTGTAAACTACGAAAGCTTTATCAACTGCAATCTCGCGATGCACATCCTTGGGAATGGCATCATCGTGTATTAATGCCTCAAATCTTGAGTCAAGAGGCCGAGGGAGCGGCGATGGAACGCTTCAGTTCCTAATTCACCAAGCCAAGACCAGCACCAACCCAAGAAATCCGATTGTCTACGATGAACATCAAGGCCTGCTTTGCTGCCCCCCTCGCCGTGGTCACCGCTCTCGACTCTGCAAGTGCGAAGCTCTGCCAACCTTCCTGCGGGGCCAGTAATTCCGCCAAGAACGTCCGGATTAGCAGTTGCTGCCAAAACTACGAATCTACTGTGCACGCTGACTTCGATGCATGCTGCGCTCAGAGCTGCCAGAACGACACGCCTTGCAAGTGAGAGGAAGTATTGACAGAGTGATGGTCGCAACTTCAACTACCGTCGAGATCTGACCCTAACTGGTAGCCAATCAAATCGTAAATTGCATTTCATCCAATCCAATCACCTCGCGCCAAAAAAGTCAATTCTGCGTTCATGATGCTCCGAAGCACTCCTCATCTTGCCCTCCGCTACTCAGCTCTCACAATGTCGACCAAGCGCTGCCGCCCTTCCCCCGTGCTCCGCGTCAAGAAGATGACTGCCGAAGCCATCATCCCGACTCGTGGCTCGAGTCTTGCGGCTGGTTTAGACCTCTCGGCCGCCTATGACGCCGTGATTCCAGCAGGCGGCAAGGGTCTCGTTAAGACGGACCTCATCATCGCTGTGCCGGATGGTTGCTACGCGCGCGTGGCGCCTCGTTCGGGCCTTGCGTGGAAGAAATTTATCGACACAGGCGCTGGCGTCATTGACGCTGATTACCGCGGCAATGTGGGTGTGATCCTGTTCAACCACTCCAGCGAGGATTTCCCTGTCAAGCGTGGAGATCGTGTGGCACAGCTGATCCTAGAGAAGATCGAGTATCCTGATGTCCAGGAGGTGGACGAGATCGAGGAGACTGCACGTGGTGCTGGTGGCTTCGGTAGCACTGGTGTAGATATACCCATTGCCAAGAAGCAGCATGTTGCGAGCAATGGGGTCCTGGATGAGGAGGACGAGTTTGATACGGCGTTCAGAGCGATCGAGAAATTGTCGAAAAAGAAGGTGTTGGACGACAAAACCCGGGGTCTATTGAAAAAAAAGCTCTTTGCGGCTTCAGAGAGGCAATTCAAGCTCCTGAACAAGGCCCTGGAAGAGTACGTTGACGACGAAAACAGCGACAAGGTGCTCGAGTGGATCGCCGCATTCATCGAGAACTAAGAGGAGTTTTGAACGTATAGAATTTGAAGATGGTTTTTGGCTGTCCTTGCATTTTGCCAGTTCAATTGAATAAATATATTCATGTGTTTTGGCCAAGCATCGCACATATTGCTAACAGAACATCGTCGAAGAGGGATGAAGATAAACCTAATTACAACCGAGAATTCAAAGGTGGGAATGCTTCCAATAGCTCTTCCAGAGATGGTCTGTCTGCTGGGCGAGGAGTGAGTGTGCCTTCCACCAACCAAATGTACTTCTTGTCCAGCATTTTTTCTTTCAGGTCATCAACCAGCTCCTCCACTGTAAAATGATCAAAAACGAGTTAGATTTTTTATCGCTTTAACACAAGTTAAAGTTTTGCTTACCTGGACGTGTCGCCACGCGAGGCTCTGGATTGCCGGTTAGTATAGCCACAGCGAGAGCGCCAAGCGACCAGATGTCTGCCTTGGCGTCATAGCTCACAGCTTCACCAAGAAAATATCGTCGTACCTCTGGAGCCATGAATGCTAGCGTTCCAGCAGCGTGGTGTGTCAGAAGATCGCTCTCTAAGTACGTTGACACGCCGAAGTCTGCGATCTTGGTTGTGCCGTCGCTCTATTGTCATAAAACGTTGTTTTAGCATGCAAAAACACCATAGCACAGAACTACAAGCTTACGGTCAAGAGCACGTTGCCTGGCTTCAAGTCCCGGTGAACGATTCCGTGGCGGTGGATTTCCTTCAAACCAATACACAACTGGCGGAACATCGAGTCGAAGTCGTCGCCCTCCAATCGTCCCTGTGCACAACCAAACAAATGAGCTCACTGTTGTCGTGTACTGAATATCTGGACTCCAAATTACCTTTCTCTCAAGAAGCTTCCGCAGATCTCCACCGTCGCAATACTCCATTTCGATGTACGCAAAATGCCGGTGACCGATCTCCTCAATAAAATACTGCTGAATTTGCACTATGTGAGGACTACGAACTCGAGACAAGATGCTGATCTCGTTCGCAGCTTCAGGTAGCTTATCGCTTTCCTTTAGCACAGTAAGCTGTCCCTTACGGTTCTCCACAAGCATCACCTCGGCAAAGTTGCCGACACCCAGCGTTCGTACAAACGAAAACTTTAGCAGCTTAGAGGGCGATTGAAGTCCCTGCACACGTTTGGACCATCTTTCAGGGCCTTTTGCAATTGTGACCTCAGCTTTTGCTGTCTCCTTCGATAAATCTGCCACACCATCCACTAGCAACTCATCCGCCTCATCCGGCAGAACTTCAGCGACCAATTTTTTGGCCTCCTCAACAGCGTCCGCTTTCTTTTGCTGTTTCTTTCGGGACCCGGTAGGAACGAAACGACCAGCAATGAAAGAGAGGGCCGCAAGCACACCGCCCTGCTTCCAAGAACTTGCCAACGACGTAGAGGTCGCTTCTCCACTTTGTTCCTCCTGTGTATCAAGCTCCGAAACTGTTCGTGCTGAAAAAGGTTCCATTCGTAAAATGTAGTTGGTGAACACAACCGCTTCCACAGCCACCATATCATTACAGCGCGCACACTCCAGGAAGCATGTTCTGTTGTGTTCTGCGTGTTTAATCGTGCGTGATGCCACACATTTGGCACACACCGGGTGCCCACAGCACAGTTGTACACGGGGCGACTGTCGAAGTCGGAAGCAGCGACTGCAATCGTACAGGTTGGACACATTAGGAGCAATCTCGTAGGTCACAGCTGCCGACGAAAGTCCCGGCGCTTGGAACACCGGAGGCGGTGGTTGCTGTCTAACTGACTCCGGCACGTAGCCCAGCAGTGGTCTTGACGGTAGGCCTCGACTTAAGAATGGCACGTGATCCAACGGATGACCACCAATTTTAACGGCCGAGTAGACCAGCACTTCCGGCTTTGGCACCATATAGGCCAGCGATGTCCTAGCCTGTGATTGTGGTGCATTCATTTTCACTGAGGAATCTGAAAAAGCTGCTCCTAGAGCTCCCACAGCGCCCCAAACTGCTGTCTTTAAAGGGCCGTGGAGCTGCTGCTGCCAGTCCGAGTAGAACGGGTGTTTGTGGTCTAGCTCGTGACCTCCGATCTTGGTTTCCGCGTAACCTTCCACACGCTGCGACTGCGGGTCGTATGAGTGCAAATTCACGTAGCGAGCGGACGTGCAGAACTTGCCAGGGAGGCTATCGGGTGCCAAAGCCTTCGGAAGAGGCGTGAGCTTCACGGGAGTCGGCTGCTGCTCCGTGTCGGCCAGTTCGAGCGGTAGTTCGTTGTCGATATCGACATCATCCAGTTCATCGTCCTCGTCTCCCTCGCTCACCACTGGGGCGCCCTTGTCGCGCTGCACAAGTCGCTGCATATTCGTCCCCTTCCTTTGCGCTATACAGCCGTTCAGGGCGAGCGGCTCCTTTTTTGTTGCGTCAACACTTATAAGTTAAGCTTGAGAAAAATTAGAAAGGTTTAAATTCATTCGCTATTGAGTTCGGTTTCGATTTAAATGACTTTCTATTGGTAAATATTGTAGGTTCCGTACTCAAGTGGAGCAACCTAGAGAAATTTCTGTGCTGGCAAGATCTGTGGTGACGCGGCACCGTCGTTTAAAAAATGCTCCATACGGTATGCGTACCCCTTACCGCGTGCGATAAGGAATTCCTGCCAGCGTGCACAATCTGCTTGAGCGCTCGGAAACCGATCGCCATGATGCCTGCGTTGGCCACGCTGCAGCAGTGCTGTGTTAGGCAGCCTAGCTTAGGCTACATCAATCTTGCAGTTCCTACTGTTACATGTACATGTACATGTACCTCCTACAGTACTGGAGATGGCTGGGCAGATTGTGGGGCAACATTCAACTTTGATCTGCGGTAACCTCATTGGGTAACGACCTAGAATCAGGTCGTCCAGAATCAGGCGGTTGTGCAATCTGTCGCTGTCGCTTTTTGGCATTGGTTGATCTGGAGCCGTCGTCCCACTGTAATTCGTTTAGATGCGATTGTTGAAGTAGATGTCGCAGTGCATGTTGCGTGAAGGTTGCGCGACTACACGCCAGACCTTCCCTCGACGTCGGCGGGTTCGGGGGAGGATCTCTCGGCCACTTCCGAAAACCACCGAGCTGCCAGGAGAAGACCATCACTCTTGCATGGCACGGAATCTCAAGGGGAAGACGGGCAAAGCTGGCGCGACGGCGCAGCTAAAGCGCCGTAAGAAGGCAGGGCTGGGTGGGGGTGGCAGCAGCCCAGCGCTATCGGCTTCGTCATCCTCTGGGGGCACGTCAACGCCTGGCCACCGCGAGTGCGAGCAGTGTGGCAACAACATTCTACTGGAGGGTGTGGCGAAGGCGTGGCCCGTGGGCAAGAAGAGCGTAGTGTCCACTGGCTGCCAGATCTGCGACTTTGTGGCCTTCCGCCGCTCCCAGAGGCCCTGTGTGCAATGCTCACGGACCAGCTGCGATCACTTCTGCGAATGGTGCGGCAAGGGCTTCCACACGAAGTGTGCCAAGATGCGGAGTGAGGATGTGGGCAACCCAAACGGTTTTTGCTGTCACAAATGCGAGTCGGAGCAGAGTGAAGGGCACGATACTGACGATGATGAGACCAAGGGGGAGGAGAGCTATGAGGAAGACGTGGGATCGCGCTGTGGCAGCTGCCGGCTGCCTTTCTCGACTATGGGCAAGGACCCGGAGGACACCAAGGTTGCTACCGGCTTTAAAGTGAACCAGGCTGTGCTGGTAGACAACGACGAGGTGCTGTACAATGCGCTTATCACTGAGGTAGATGCGCAGGGCGAACGTATCAAGATCCACTTTACGCGCTGGAGCAAGTCATTCGACGATTGGTATGCGATGGACGATGAACACATTAACGAGAGTCTTGCCTGCGATTGCTGCAACCAGTGGTTTCATATCGGCTGTTTGCCCCCGATTAAGAGCTCGGGGAGATGGAAAGACTCGACCTACGTTTGTCCGTGCTGTATTGACGACGCGCGAGCGTTCCACAACGGCAACCGGTCGGTGCTGAAGGCGAAGGCAGCGTATATCTCCACCAGCAACGCGATTGCAAAGGCTGCGAAGAAAGTAACGTCGCCTAAGGAGAGCGAAACGGCTACAGTGGCGGTTGCAAAGACTAAGAAGCCTAGTAAAGCTGTGGTGGTGGTAGATGATGATGACGAAGACATGGAGGAGAAAGAAAACGACACCCAGTACGGCGAGGCGAAAGACGAGAGGGAAGAGGGAGCCCAGATTGCGAAGGAACCGAACAAAAGCAAGCGAAAGCTGTCGGAAGCCGGCGATATACCCGTGATGGCGCTGGCGAAGGATAATTCTAAAGAAATGCCCGCGAGGGGAACAGACAATACTCCTACCTCGAGCAGTGCATCGCCAGTGCCAAGAAAGGATTCTACAAGCGGCAACTCCAAATCGAATACGGCAAACGGCGACGAAACAGCTACTGATCATTCAAAAGTGACAGATGCAAATGCTGGTGACAACACGAAGAAGGCGAAGGTGCTTACCGTTCGTGCAAGTGATGCTGCATCTTCGAGTACTACAATGATGCATGCGTCCCCGGAGCACACGGTAAAGGTTGCTATCGAGGCCCACAGCTCCCCGTCGAAAGCTGTAGCGGCGAAGATCGGCGCGAGCACCAAGCCAAATGTGAACGAGGCTAAAGTGGACAAGCACGAGAAGAAGGAGACGACGTCGTTTGATAAATCTTCTGCAGATTCGAGCCGACATTCGTCGAGCAATACGGTAATGTCACTTCTGAACAGCCCGCCAACTAATGAGACACCAGGGAAAGGCTTTAAGCCGACTGTCACTTCGTTGCCGATGTTGAACCCTGCTGGCAACCGTAACAACGCAACCGCCATGTCATCGAAGTCTTCCATGGCCATGTCTGCAAACTTTCAGGTGTATGTGAAGATGGAGCAAAAGAATGGGCGTTTCCCGCTGTATCCGCGCCCCGTATCGAATGTCAAGTCGGTCCAGGTCGTGCGAAAGGAGATATCAGCAGCACCTACGAAACCAACAAAGGCGCCAGTTGCCCGGAAAACGAAGCAAACTCAAGCTGGTGGAGGTCGTGGTGGTCTCAGTGCGTTCGACATCTTGCGTGAAGTAGCATCGCAAGAGATCGATGAAAGTGCCACACCTGTAAAACCAAAGCGTGAAAAGCGTCCCCCGGCTGGACGAGGGCACAATGCCAGTGCGAACAAACGTGCGAAGATAGATGCGGCTGCTAGTTTATCAAACACTAGCGCTTCGCCTGGACGGCCTGTACCAGTTGGAGTTCCCTGCACCTCTGGGGCTTCTGACTCCAACCAGTCTGCGCAGACCCGAGAACGTGTTCAAATGAACTCCTTCGTAGACTTGCACTTCAGCATCCGCAAGGAGATGTATCTGCGCTTTTGCCGGTTAGAAGAGGAAGGAATGCTGACACGCGACTCGGCACATTTGCTACGCTCGCTCATTTACCCGACGTCGGAGAGATTCCAAGACCTGAAATTCGTCTACCTTGTGAACAAGGACCTACCATCGGTACAGCTCACAAAACGGCTACTGGAAGCGGTGCCGTACCCGCCGACTGTAGCGAAGCCCATCGCTACGACGGTGCCTCATGCTCCTCCAGCTGCAATCCGGTCTCCTCTTGGCAGCAAGGGTATAACGGGGCTACCCATGTCGATGGGAATGTTCCCTGCTGCCTCTGCTGGTATGAACCGCAACTCGTCCCCAGCCGGCACAACGCGTATGAGCTTATTGCCTCCACCTCCGGGTGTAGCGGCGCTGCTGAGACCAGAGCCTCCGCGACCAGATGAATCTTCAAGAGTTGCATCTGGAAGCGCTGGTGGCTCTCAGCCCCAGCCGCAGCCATCGCGAACAAGTACCAGTTCCGTCCCTGCACCTGCCACCACTGCAAAGCGACCTGAAATGCTGATTGTGGAGCAGCTCGCACCGACGCACCGCCCTGTATCTAGGCAGCCACAGCAGCAGCAACAACAGCCGCAGCGACTATTGAATTCAAGGTAACAGGCATGTCAGATAGTAAGTAAGTAAGCCTGTAGCACATTGTAGTATAAGAGGGCAGAGGCCGCGCGCTTGTATTTAACTCTAGCCGTCTCGCGCCACCCCCGAATACGAAAGCCTTCCAACATGGGAATCACTGCGCACTTTAACCTGGACAAAAACCGAAAGAGTACCGGTTCAGCTATTCCAGATACCGTACCCCATTTTTGGTACAAATCTGATGCGAGTTTTTTTTTTCTCCTGGTCTAATCCCATTGCCTGGTCATGAAGCGCGGGCATGACGATGACCAAGTGGAACTCGCGGGGGCGCTCACAAGCCTCCGCACTGAGACCCCGTCAACCGAAGAGTCGAGCAGCAATGTAAACAAAAAGGACTGCTTCACTGGACCTGCTATTGAGAAGCACCATGCCACGTGGGTCGCATGGGCTAAGTACCTGGACGACTACTGCCAGTCCAACGGCGTGCGCATCGGCATTGAGTTCACGGACAGCATCCAGAAGAGAAACGACGAAATGCGCAACTCGAAACGTGCAAAAGATGGAAAATTCGTGCGCTATCTACCAGAACAACTGGAGGCTTATCGTCGTAGCTACGTGTGTCATCTCGGTCGGAAGGGACGCACACGCGACGTCAAGTTCCGTCGCACTGCTTGTCCATTTAAACTGATAACGAAGAGCGTCTACAATGGGAACAAGTGGGAGGTGGAAGTGACGTGCCCTAATGCGGAGCACATTCATTCCGAGACGACGGGAGATTTTGCAGCTTCAAAGTCAGTTGAGAGCGAGGTACAGTCGAAGCCACAGACTCAAGCGTTTCCTGTAGAGGGTTTGAAGGGAAGTCCATCAAGTAAGAAAGTGCTGTCTGACATGATTTCAAGGTGCAAGCGGATGCCGGAGAATGAAACGGTGTGCACAAGGTTGTTGAAGCGACTTGAGACTTCACACGATTCGGTGGCACTCCTGGAAGAGAAGGATCTTCACAAGTTGGCTTACATTGACGTGGTAATTCGGTTCGTGAAGTTGATGCGTCGTAAGCCACTACTTTTGCGGTTGGCAAGTAGCCAGACTGTTCTCTTTAAGATCCAAGAGCTCCACGATAAACTGGACGCTGTTACTAGAGTGCTGGAATTAAACACTGCTATGGAAATGACGCAACCAAGTGACGCGTTGGTGAGTGGACAAACGGAGCAATTCACTAGTCTGAACGAGTTGCTTTCCAACGCATCGGACCGCATGCTGATTAATGAATTTCGTGGAGCGCCGAAACTTTATGAAGCTCTTATGACACTTTGTAGTGGGATGAAGTGGGAGAACCAGTCGCCTGAAATGCTGGCGCTGAAAAGGAGCGTTTTCAATCGAGTGACGTCAATTTTGCCTGGATTTACCACATTAGATTGCTTCATTCCCATGGAGGACTTGGAGTACGAGGAGAGGCTCATTGGAGAAGGCACTTTCGGAGAAGTAAGACGTGGGACCTGGTTGCACTACGGCGAACGCACAAAGGTGGTTGTGAAACTGGTTTACAAGGAAATTGACGGCTACTCCAGCGATATGTTTAGGAAAGAGTTGGAATTCTGGTACAAACTTGACGCTGAGGAAGACGCTAAACCAGGAGACAACCGCATTATCAAGTTTTTCGGCGGTTCTCACGTTAACCCGCAGTTTTACGTTTGCGAATACGCTGAGGGTGGCAACCTTAGACACTTTTTCAGCAAAGACGTCAACTGTACGCACTTCTGGCGCATGTTCCTGCAAGCAGCACAAGCTCTGCAAGTATTACACTCGAAGGGGGTTTCTCATGGTGCTCTTAAATGCCGCAACATCTTGGTCGGATCGAACAACACCGTCAAACTGACGGACTTTGGATTCGGAAATATTCGAGCGCTGTCGAACTCTCTCAGTGGAGATGCAGACGAAGCAATAGCCAACTCAGTACGATGGAAACCCATGGAGCTGTTGGTGCAGAGTTCTACTGGGACAAATCAATACAAGGTGGACATTTACGCGCTCGGTATGTGCATGATAGAAGCACGAACGCAGCAAGACCCATTCGCGAACGTGGACAATAGTCAAGTGCTGAATGTTATTCTCAACGGTGAACTCCCCCGTCGACCTGATTCCTTTTCCGATGCTGAGTGGGATTTCATTTGCAAACTCTGCAATTCTGATCACGCGCAACGCCCAAATCTTGTCGAGGTACTAAAGACGATTGAGACTTTCACTGAAGAAGAACAACAGCTTGAATTAGCTGCGTAATGACAACATATTTTTCCGGAATGAGTGGTCCACATCACTCTCCTAACAAGTCTCCGATCTGCAATGGCTGCTGGACGGTTGCCCGTGTCTCTCATCGTGGCGTGCTCTGTGAACAGGGTGATCGGCAAGAAGGGCAAGCTGCCGTGGAATTTACCTGCCGACTGGTCGTTTTTTAGCTCCACAACTCGAGACCAAGTGTTGGTGGTTGGTCGTCGGTCTTTCGAAGAATTTGACTGTCCTATTCCGAATCGCCACACGATCGTCGTCTCCAGTACATTGCAGAGCCCCACAAAAGCCCAAGTTGAAGCTGTTGGAGGTCGCTTTTATGGTGTCCGAGTGGCTCGCACTCTGGATCAGGCGCTGCAACTAGCACATTCAGACCCGCAGTATCGGAATTGCACTCGCGTGTTCATTGGAGGGGGTGAAAAGCTATACCAGGAGGCGATGGACGCTGGAGTGGCGGAGACCTGCTACGTATCGAGAGTGCAACAGCAAATTGAAGACGGTGGCGCATTTTTCCCTCAGTGGACAGAACAGTTCCCACATCTGAAATACTCGGCGAAGACGAACGGAGGAGGCAACACCAGGTTGGTAGTTTTCGCGTTTTTAACTGTTGATAGTGCGAAATTTGACGTCTTTTTATAATGAGCAGAGTGAGCTTTGAGATCTGGAGTGCCAAGCACTAGGTTGACAAAATGGAAGAATGTTTTCAATTTCAAAACCACCCCGAAACGTGGGAGACTCCACGGACTATTGTGTACTTCTAGGACGATGCAGAAGGCGAGACACAAACCCTGGGTTGGCTGGGCGTGAGTTGCTGGGACTGGGTCGGAATGGTGATGACCGGCTCGTTCACGTCCTGCTGGCATGCGAACGCGTTGAAGATCTGCTCCAATGTGGTCTGCGAGACGCTGTACTCGCGGATGGACAAGTTCGCTTTGGCGTTCTCCACCAGCTCAAACACGTGCGACAGTCGGATGCTGCTGGAGTTCGTCGCTGGCTTGCTGATCAAAAGGTCTGTGAACTTGGTAGCTATAGTAATATTTGTAGTAGTACACGTGTACTACGATCACCAATGTAGTCGCTGAGAACTTACCCAAAATAGTACTATGTAGCCATCACTAATGCACCCAAATTGCTGCTGGGGGTACGCGTACCCCTGTAACACTTTGGTTGGTTTATCCAGCATCAGAGTAAAATGGCTGCCGAAAACAAGTCCAGTAGACTCAAGCCGTCCCTGGACGTGTACAAGCAGAGCTTCCGCGAGTATCTGGTTCGACGATATGCGTTAGTCAGCTCTATCTGTACCATTTCTATTCTCACTGTTCAACTGTGTGTGCAGCGCGAGACGAACGCTGTGAAGGATGAGACGGAGCTGGAGCAGCTTATGAAGCTGTTGCATGAGCCACTTCCGGTCTCTTTCCGCCTCAATCTGCATCGCCCTGATGCGTCAAGGTGGCTACATTATTGCAAATGTAAACGAAATTAAACGCTTCTTACTGAAATGTATCCACGTTCACAGACTGAAAGAGCTTTTGGCTACCTCGCTCCAGTTCCCAAGCAACAAATATTTCCATGGTGAAACCCCAGTAAACCCACCCAAGTGCGTTTTCGACACACATTATCAATACTTTTCCAGCTCTTCTTAACTGGAAATCGCTGTAATGTTGACTGTTTTAGGCCAATTGCATGGTATCCGCTGGAAAAAGTGGCGTGGCAAATGGACTGCGGACGCGTTGCCCTCTCGAAAAGTGGTAAATTGCTACTACAAGTCCATTTTTACTGCCTCAAGTAAAGTTAACTAAATTGTTTTTATTATTTGCGCAGCTCCGAAACACGAGGATGTTCGTGCATTCCACTCGTGTCTTCTAGAACAAACGGATCGCGGCAATATCGATCGCCAGGAGGCCGTTAGCATGCTTCCAGTGCTTTTCCTTGATGTCCAGCGTGGCCATCGTGTTCTGGACATGTGTGCGTCTCCAGGTTCCAAAACCACACAGGTGATTGACTTTTTGCTGTCAAGTGAGAACGGTCCGACCGCAGAACAGAGCGGCTTAGTGATCGCCAACGATCTGGACAAGAAGCGAGCGTACATGCTGGTGCACCGCCTATCGCGAAACACTCTACGTCGTGCTGTGGTCACTTGCGGCGCAGGTGACACGTTCCCGGGGCTGTACGATGCTGAAACGAAGACGCTGGAGCCTACCAACGTGTTCGACCGCGTGCTGTGCGATGTCCCGTGCAGCGGTGACGGCACTCTACGTAAGAACCAGGCGTTGTGGAAGGACTGGCACATCGGTCAAGGTCTCACGTTGCATCCGATTCAATTGGCGTTGGCTCTTCGCGGCGCTGCATTGCTTAAGGTTGGAGGCATCATGGTGTACTCGACGTGCTCCTTCAACCCCGTGGAGAACGAGGCTGTTGTAGCGGAGCTGTTGCGACGTGCCGGTGGGTCACTGGAGCTACTGGACGTTACGAAGAAGATGCCGCAGCTTGTTGCACGTCCAGGAAGGTCGAAATGGCGCGTGGGTTGGCGCTCCAAGTCCAAATCTACGCACAAGGGGCACGTCTTCAAAAACGAAGAGCGGGAGAAGGATGAACAGCAGAACTTGCACCAGTGGTTCGACAGCTACGACTCACTCCCGCAGGATCTACGAGGTAGTCGTGTTACCCGTTCAATGTTCCCTACTGACGGTGATATCGCCCATGAACTCCACAAGACACTTCGACTGATCCCGACTGACCAGAACTCGGGCGGATTCTTCATCGCGGTACTGCACAAGGTGGCGGATTTACCTGGAGAGAAGGGACTTCAAGAAGGGTTCGCACCACTTGAGGAACTGCAGGCGATGCCACCCAGCGACTACGTGTGCAAGATCTGCAACAAAGGCGGCCACTTCCTCAAGAACTGTGAAAAATACCTGCCCACCGGTGAATTCACTGCTTCAAACGCGTCACTAAAGCCCCAGAAGAAGAAACGCCGTACCGACGAGTCGACAGAAACAAAAGACTCGAAGAAGAAGACGGAAAAGAAACGGGAGACGCTCTATCGTGCTGTTGGCGACGACGTCTGGCAGCAATTGCGTGATTTCTACGGCTTGAAGGACGAAACCTTGAAGGTAAATGCCAGATTGTTGCCAATGCTTTGGTGGGCATTAAATAACGTTTGCCGTATGCTTCTAGAACCGCTTTTGGTGCCGCTCAGACACGGCAGCGACGGTGAATTACGTGGACAAGGAGATCTCCGACGCCTGCTTGGGTGGTGATGCCCTTGATGTACGTACACTGCTCTCCTCTCGTCTAGAGGCAATTCATTTACTTGTGAACGTAAACTATGACCGAACAGATCGTCAACACGGGCCTCAAGGTGTTCACGAAGGTGACTGAGCGTGGCGAGGTCTTCTACCGTCCGTCAGAGGAAAGCCTCGGCTTCTTCGACGACTTCTTCACCAAGCGCCGACTGGACATCCCCACCGCTGACTTCTCCAGTCTCCTACAGAACGCGGAGCAACACGTGGCGTTCGACACGTTGTCTTCGGGTCTGCAAAAGTCACTTGCTGCCATGTCCATCGGTCCTGCGGTTGTCCGAGTTCAGGATCACGAGCAGGTCCGTATGAACATTTGGGTGGGCAAGGGATCGATCCTGCCGCGTGTGTCCAAGGCGATGCGTGGAGAGGTCGAGGATGCGCTCAAGCTGTGTGTGGAGAACTAGTTGGCTGCTATTTCGCGGGTTACAAGGCCTCCCTCGCCCTTGCTCGCATTCCCCGTACGAGGAAATAGAACGAATCTCTTTTGCCTGCTACTTCCTCGCTTTCCTCTCGTTGATGCGCACGTGTCGTACTCGATCTACCAGGTAATTGGTGCACTTGAGCTGGAGCTGCTGCGCTCGGAGCGTCCGAGTTGAGGATATTGGCGAAGACGTCGAGAAAGTCTCGTTTCGGGATGCCCATCAAGCTGCTGTCGTTGTTCTCGATCCACATTCCAAGCACGATCATGGCGAATACAATCAACGCAACAATCGCGGCGATACTGGCAATTGAAAAGCAGTTAGTAAAGGGGCTTTTTATCGCCTTTTGAGAGCTCACTCACGTGTATCCCCGCGTGAGTTTGTAGCTCTTGACCACAACCTGTCCGTGATTCCCAATGAGGATCCCCGTGAAGCCCATGAGCCAACTGCCCAGCACCTGCGAAATAAAGCGCGTGGCTAGTAGTAACTTGCACAGTGCAATGTACAGAGCAATTGCAACGAAAACCAACTGAACCACGACGGATTGAGTGTGTAGGATGGCCGGTAGCAAGACCACTACAGCCATGTGACAGTCCACACAGGGGAATCCTCGCGTGTCTTCATCGATACAACGGCGATCTTGTAATTGCCACAGCGGCTGGTACAGATCAATAGGCCGCGGTCGCTGGGCCAGATACTGCAACGTCACAACCGCTAGGAGATTCCCCACGCAGATCCAGAAGTATGGGAAGCCGAACTCCGGGATCGTAATGATGAACACGAACCTGAAACACAACAGACAAATTGTCACAACTCACAGCAGTTTATCAAAAAAACAAACAATTACTATAAAGCACCATATTAGCAACGAAATGTCTTGTGTACGACGTCGAGATGCTGTGGAATGCACCAGCGTCCGCAGCCACTGCCGTTCCTATAGAAAAATGTGAGATTTAGCCTCATTACAGCCGCAATTTTCATCCAACTCGCCTCTTTCTGCTGCACCAGCCAGATAACAGCCGCCATGTCCCATTGCAACAGCGGATGCAGCTCGACAAGCTCTCCATCGTCGTCCACATCCTCTCGAAAGTGCACACGACGTCGCATTTTCAGGCTTTTGGTGCTTGGGAGAGATATCTTGGTCATGAAACGTCGCACCGCGTCGACTAACAATTAAAATTCAAGTGATGCCCCGGCTATAACCATATTAATGGTCTAGGTAAAAACCTATACAGGGGAATATCATACATGTATTCAATATGGTCCAAAGTATACAGTCCCAATCTGTTGCAGGATCGTTGTAGCAGTCGCACCAACTTAATGACCAAGAGGTCGGAAGTGCAGCGTCACGCTCCTTGTGCATCGACTTGAGGTCTCTATGCACGAGCTCTCATACTGTAGAGCGCCTCCTTTCCGTTCAGCACTGCCTGCCATCCTCTGTATTGTGTCAAAATGCTCAAATCCCCAGCTGGACTGTGGATGTGTGGGAAGCGACGTCAGTGCTCGGTCAAAGGTGCCCCCATCTGCGTCCGCCGCCCATGGGCTCACAGCTGGGCTCGTCTCGGGGCGTTAGCTTGACCGCTTTGACCCGTGCTCAAGGGTGGACGTCTTCCTGTCGTCCATCGTGATGACGGTGCAAATCGAGACGCGCACGTACCTTTGGGCAAGGCGCTAAAGACCAGACCACAGCGGCCCAGTTGTGAATCAGCGGCGTCTGGCACACTGCGAATAGCCGGAGAGGAAGCCATGACGACGGTCGATGTTGATCCGATCGCGCCCCAACCGCCAGCGTACGAGGGCGACAGGTGCGTCATTAGCTATGACATTGACAATGTACACGACGTGGAAGCTGATAGAGATGCTGTTTCCCACTGCAGACTCGACGTCCCCGGCGTCGTGGACAGCTTCATGCTCATGGGATCCGTTAAGCACGCGATGGACGAGCAGCTCCTGAAAAACCTGCAGGTTTCGTGCCTTATCGACGCCGAGAACCCGCGGAAACGCTCGGCGCACCCGGATCTGACCGTGGAGCCTACGATCGACGTGGGACGCATCGAACTGGACGACGATTTCTCGTACGACGAGTTTAAGAGCAACGTCATGGACGCCAACAAGCTCATCCAGACCGCGCGCTCGGACAACAAGACGGTGTTTGTCTTCTGCACTCACGGCAACAACGAGAGCGCAGTGGTGTGCATCGCGTTCCTGATGGTAGTGGAGCAGTGGACACTGGAACACGCGTACCGACACGTGATGCAGAAGCGACCGGCCAGTGCTCCACGTAAAGCTTACGTCGAAAAGGTGAGCTCCAGTTCAGCAGTTTGTGCTGTAGTCGCAGGGTTTTAACGTTTGTGGTGGCTTTTTGCAGCTACGCACGCTGGAGTTGGAGATTCACGGCCGTGTGACGCTCCGTTCCGACCAAATCGGACCCAGTATGATCGATATTATGCTTGGACTGCGTGGCCAGAGCCCAGTTGACGATATGGACGAGCTCAGTAGCCAAGCAACAGACGGGGGCGCGTCCACGATGGAGCGGGCCAGCAACATGTCCAACTTGTCGGTTGTCACGGGCCGCACGAACGGCAGATCCGTGCGGGAGACGGTGATCATAGCAGAGCACGAGGACGAGCACGTCGCGACGGGGAACAACAAGGTGCACCCGCATGGATCTCCGAACTTTGGACGACGGAAGTCCAAAGCGCACCGCGTCAATTGCGTTATTAGTTGATACTGCGCTTGTAGGTAGAAAATGCCCCCGAGTGCAGGGAGGCTACTGTAAATCGTTTTAAACCCATTGAGACTCAGCAGAACAAACGCTGCAGAGCACACAGCGGATGTCCTTTAGCGTGAGGCCGGTCGTCCGGATAGCTACGCGAGACTGTCAAAGGCAATAAGAGTGTGAGATGTCTGTTGGGAAGGTTTCACCTTTAGCAGTTTGGAGGCTTTTACGGTGACTTGCCTCTACTTGAACGCTGAGCATTGCTATTCTTCCCCTTCTGTCAGTTTTTAGTGCCTTCCGTCCTGAGTCCGCGTAGTAAATTGCTGTCTGAGACGCTTGAAATAGCAATTTGGAGGATGGTTCTCCCTTGTTAGTTGTGAATTTTGACAGATAAAAGTACGCTGATGGTGTTTGAAAGGAGCGACGAGATGCCCCAAGGAATGGGCAGCGTCTACGACTGGGTGGGTCACTTCAGCTTCTCGAGACCGATGAAAAATACAGCACGGGATTTTAGTGATGCTGGTGCGTATTTGGGGATTGATTTTGTGCAATTTTCAGCTTTTGACACATTTATGCAGTGTTGCTAGCTGAGATTCTGGCCCAGTTGGTCCCTGCTTGGGTGCAGCTTCATAACTACCCGTCTACACATCGCTTCCAGCAAAAACTGAGTAACTGGGAGGCTTTAAACCGTAAGAGGCGCAGTAAGCGCAGAAAAATAAGTGAAAATACTGACGGGTTTTCTGGTTTTCGATGCAGGCAAAGTACTGACGCGTCTCAAGTGTGGAATCTCCGTTAAACACCAGGAAGACTTGGCGAATGCAGTGCCTGGAGCGATCGAACTGCTGTTAATTCAAGTGAAAAGAGCTGTACGTTCATTTTTAAGATGCGAGTTGTTGTTTTTTTTAAAAAAAAAACTAACTAGGTTTTACAGACAGCGAAGAGCCCATTCCTGCAGGCCAAGCGCGCTTTGGGATCTCAAGCTGAAGCCGTCAATACATCTCCTCGCTCTCAGACCTCTTCGACTTCGTCTCCAGGGAAACAGAAGCCTTCAAGTCCAAGTAAGTCGAGCGTCGCAAAGCCCTCACTACTCTCTAACGCGCTTTCTCTAGAGCGCGACTCTGCCTCCACCTCATTCTCCAAACTGCTCCAGATGATGTCCGATACGACAGAAGAATTCGAGGATTTCATGAAACCAGTTGAAGCAAGAAACCGAGCCAACACTGTACCATTCCTTCAACCAACTTCTCTGCTTCGAGCCGCTACACTTCAACCGCTGACACCGAATTACGCGAAGCCTACGCAGTCCGCCAAGGCGATGGCTCGTTCTTCGAGTGTGGACGCAAAGTCACGGACTTCCCCGTTTCAATTTCCTCAAAAAGTGGCCAAACCTCGACTTCCCGAAAAACTCCAAGAGGATAAAACCCACTTGCCATCGGATACGAACGAGTTTCAAGAAGGATCTTTCGTCTTTTTCTCGTCGTCGGAGGCACTTCCCATGGCGTTTTCTTCTGGATCCCTGGAGGATCAAGCTCAAGTAGCCCGCGTGATCAAGACGCTGCCGTCGGGCGAATGCACTTTACAACTATACCGTCGCGTGCCGTCCCTCACCAACAAGACACGCTGCTACTTTGCAACGCCTCACTCTATTGATTGCTGCAGTACACTACTGCATACGGTTCCGAACATGACGTTTGATCCTCAAACCAACACGTGTGAGTGGCCGAATCGATCCGATAAACAGAACTCGGACACTCTGAAGGAACCGAGAACCCAGAACAATGTACCACTACAGGCTGTAGTACAGCGCTACATTTACACAGAAGTGTTGGCTCGCGTGACATTCACACTGGTTAAGTTAGCAGAACCGATCCGGACGAAGGAGAGTACTTCTCTACGCCTGTGTCTCCCGTGCCCAAGGTTTGCTGAGTCCTTCAGCGTACCGGTAGAGCCGACAGTGTTCCCTAAGGTGCAAGTGAGTCTGCTGTTTGAGCTTCCAGAACGCTTCGCCTCGTTAAAATGAGGATAAAAATCTCGATTTTCCCCATTGGAATGAACTTCGCACGTTGGAATTCAAACCGTTTGTTTGTACATTATTCACAACTTTTACTAAGCGTGCGAAGCAGTGGAGCTACCTCGTGGATAGAAGAATCAGTTACTACTGTGTATCACCGCCACGATGCGGTGGAGTTGGACGAGGTCGAGTTGGAAAATTCAGTGCCGCAGACACTTAGGATACTGTTCGCGAACGCGCCGACGCCTGCCGCTTGGAGTTCGTCTTCCCCTTCGACCAAGATCATCGCTAGTCCAGCATCCAAGTGCCAGTCGATGTGGCAGTGGATGATCCAGACGCCAGGGTTATCGGCGGTGAAGCGCAGGACGACGTAGCCGTGGTTTGTACAGGCCCCACTCGCATCAGTGTCGCAAGGCGGGACCGTGTACACGTCGCGCTTCATGGCACCTTGGAGCTTGAGATTGATGTTACCGGCTTGGATATCCTCGAGCGAAGCCGTTCCGCTGCCAACCACCCACGGTGCGTGCGTATGCATGTGGAACGGGTGTTGCTCGTTCATGTCGTTCACCAGAACGACTTCCACGTGCTTGCCGTACTCGATTTTACGCGCTAGAGCTGTCGCCGGTAGCTCCTCCGTCTTCACGCCCGCTGCGATAGTGAAGAGAGGCGGTTCTTCCGGGGCTGCGAAGTGCAGGTAATCCCCGCCGTCAATGGAAAAGTATCCAAGGCCACGGCGGAAGTCAAACTCGAGGACAGGACGGTCCGACGGGACGGTCGGAAGCACGGAGATCTCGAGAGGAGTGAAGTCGTACTCCTCGATGGTCGTCGTCTCGGTCCAGTCAGAAGACGTCGGCTCATCGGTATCATCGTCCTCGTAGTACACAACGGCCAGACCTTCCGGGTTGAACCCGTCACCGGCGACAGCAGCCGTTCCTGCCGTCCACGGGAGACCGTAGAGCGCAGTAGCACGGATCCAAAACGAACCAATTGCGCTACTGGACGCGGCCTTCGCCTCGACGACAATGTCGTAGCGTTGACCAGCATTTATACGCAGAGTCGTGATCTCCTCGGACGGTTGGAGGTATTCGCCATCGGCCGCCACCACGGAGAACTCATGACCGTCGATACTAAACTCAAACGGTGCCAACGCGCCCATGTTGATGAGGCGCAAGCGGTATTTGTTGCCTGCTTCGAACTTGAACCGAGCGAGCGGCTGGTCCGTGTTGCACTCCAAGTAGCCGTGGGAAGCCGCGGCGGTGCAGTTGTAGCGCCCGAGACTGTTGATGATCACGCTGTCCCACATGGGCACGATGCCAGGTAAAGCGTGGTACAGATCGGCGAGCTGCAGTGTGTACTCCGCTGCAATTTCCTGCTCCCAGGACTGTTTGTCGTCGGCCGGAGCATGGACGATGAGAGGTCCTCGGAGTCCGTACGCGTACTGCGTGGAGTGGTGACTGTGCCACCAGTAGGTACCAGCTCGTTCGGGCGTGAACGTGTAGACAGTGGATCCACCCGGAGCAATGCCACATTGAGTGATGTCCGAGGTGCCGTCCATCTCTTGAGTACCGAGTTGCTGGAGCCCGTGCCAGTGAAGACACGTCATTTCATCGAGCTCGTTAGTGACGGACACTTGCACGGTTTGTCCCAGTTCGAGCTCAATGAGAGCGCGAGTGGAGACGTCGTCATTGATGCCGTACTCCGTCAATGAAACGCCGTCGCACGCCGTGGAGACGTAGGTGACCCGCCAGTCGTAGGTGACTGTGGAGTTGTCTGCTGTAATGATAGCAGCGTTGAAGGTGATACCCAGCAGAGCAGCGAAGAAGCTACCGAAGATCATGGTGAAGTTTTTGTACTGGAAACGGCGTGGCTGTCAAGCCCAGTGTGGGTGTGGAAGGGTGCAAAATGCAGAATGACTAGACCTCGACACCAAGGTCTCAGCTTTATCTCATGGACCAAGCGATCTTACAAGGACGTCCGGCCTCGAGTCCTCAAAGCTCCACCTCTCGCTCGGATGATGCACTTCTATGGCTGCAAAGTACTTGACCTCGTCATATCCAGGCCAAAAATTTTCAACTCGACCTTATCGTTGAGCAGCAATACGTACGCCAAGGCAACCGGTCGGGTACACTTCAGAGACTGAGGACGGAAGAGTCAAGTATAAATCATCCGGTCGAAGGGTGACTTTGGTTCAGCAGTGTGGTATTCAAGTACGTTTTGAGTCAATTGACCGTACGAATGTAAGTTGCGCGTGGCGACACAGTACCTTGTGCTTCCTTTGGACAAGACGGACAGCAAACGGCTACTGGCAATGACAATGACAGCTAGACCAATGCATTCTGAATGACTTGATTCCAAGCGTCAAGCGATACTCATCGCTATCTACGAACGTTCTTGCCTGGAACTTCGTTCAAGCTATCCAAGATTTTATGGCTCAATCAACGCACGTCGATGGCTGCACTGCGAGGGTTGAAGCGCGAATATCACAACTCGTAGATGAGGCGTGATCTGTTGAGAGCGGGGGTTGGCTTGGTGCGAAAATCTAGACAACTGCAAAACTTGCGATCCAGCGGCTGAAGCCCTAGCTGGTTGTTTGATGCGGTCGTAAACAAGTATTTACCTGCCATGACGCCCGACCTGTTTTGCTGTCTGTGAGTCTACAGCATCGCTAGTGCTTCTCGTGAGCCAGTAGTGGACAAATGTCAGCATGGCATGGTACTTGGTCTCGTTTCAGACTTTACAACCAATGTGGTACAGTATTGAATTGTGGGCTGCACGTGGTGCCATTCGTTATTAAGATGCTTAAGCATATTGGCAAGGTTCTTGCTGCACGTACTGTACATGTAGTACAGCCACAACCCCAACAAACATTCTCCGATGCTTGCTCTGGTTGAAGACGACTACAGCCAACGTCATTTCAGAAGCGGTCAAACTTTGACTCAAAAGGGGTCAATTTGTCCCACTTTTTGCCTGAGATGTGGTCATTTCATTGAACTTTAGACGGGTTATGCCCGAGTGACGTCGACCCCCGGAAATAATAAAGACGATCATCTGCCAGTTGATGAGACCATAGACAAGTTGCCGCGGATTTAACGCTAGGAGAAGATGGAACTGAGGTAATACTAAGTACTGTATAAGTACTGTATACCACGAAGGATCGAAAGGTTTTATCGCCTGGCAACTGACGCAAGCTAACTACATGTACTGAGCAACACATCCGGCTGCAGGAGCAACGCTGTCGCCACAACGTTCGACGCAAGCACGTTATGCGAGACTTGTGAGCCTCAGCTGCTCTTGACGCGCTATGGGTGATGAAGCCACACGACTTCCCTACGGTGGTTGGTCCGTTGAAGTCGCGTCACGGCGTCCCTCCTTGGGGAAAGCTATGCACAAGATCGTATATCGCTCCTGCCACCTGCTTGTACGTGTCAAGGGCAAGGATCGACATTGCAGCAAAAATTATCTAATTCAAGAGGACTGGCCTCACAACGCTGTGGTGAGGGCGAAGTGTTTGAGTTAGCTACATTTTTAGTGGGCCTCTCGATCACGAACACTTTTGATATGACTTGAATCACCAACGTCACTGAAGGTCTCAGTTTGATTGAACAAAATACACTATTGGCTGGCAATTCCTGTCTACGGCAAGAAACCCGCACGAATACTATAATGCTTGAACTCGTGAATCTGGCAACGAAGTTGCTGGTTGGTACGTTAAACTCGGCATCGACTATCTGAAATATTGAGATAAATGAGATATTGAGAAGTAAAAAATAAAGAAGTTTGATCATTCCGAATAACTACCGGTAGTACTTTGAAGGTGTGGGTTTTGTAAATGCATTGCAGCGACGTGCGTGACCGTACCCTGCAAAGAACCAGTAGCCACAACGTTTTACGGTGGTAAACGCACATTTCAAGTATTATTTTCGCTCTTCCACCAGGGCTGAACCAAAAATAAATCAAGGACGCCAAACTTGCATCACATTCCTTCAAGCTGAGTCCTTCAGCCACGAGTAAGTACATGTACTTACATTGTACCTTAACTTGAGTCAGCCGAATCCAATTCGCAGCAACGGGGCAGGCACATGAGCCCGTTACGTTGCTATTAGCTACACTTTCCGTGGTGCAGAATCTGCACTGCAGACACTTCCTGATTGCATGTTTTCGTTTCTGTAAGTTCAAAGTTTTAGGCGCTACAAGTTGAAGGCCACTTGATCCATTTGCTGACCACAACGCATATCAACACATTACAGATCCAGTCTATCAAGCGCAAGTCTTGGACATGAAGATCTCGCGTTGCGGCAAAGATTTTCCCCACGAATCACTTTGCTAGTCGACACCTCTAAAGCAAGTCTCACTTTCACACTGACACCCGCCGGGCTATTACGGTATGGACGGAGTCCCGGGCATCACGTGCACCGAGCACGACAGCCACCTACCGTTTTACTCCTGACGAGGCCGGTAGCTTTTGGTGGCACGGTCACCACGGCACACAGTGCGCCTTTGACCTCTGTGGACCTCATATCGTCCGCACACTGCAGAACGAATTGGAGTCGTGGGAGCAGGACATCAAAGAAGAATACACGATCCAACTCGACGACGTTTACCACTCTGTACCGGCAAGAGCTCCAATCTGGGACACCATCCCCATCAATAACCTCGGGCGATACAACTGCAGCAAGCAATAACCTCACGGATTGCAACCCGAACCAGCCACTCGCGCACATGATGGCAAGAAGTACCGCTTTCGATTATTGAGCATGGTTGCTCTCGCGCCGTTCGAGTTCAGTATCGACGACCATGAGTTCCAGTTCAGCGACGCCAATACTAGTAGTGAACCCCTGCTTCCACCGGCTGTGATCAATGCACTGCGTATCAACGTTATCCAATACGATGCAAACCGAGAACGCCAGTGACTACAGAAAAAGTAACCCCACGGGCTTCTTCTGGGTGCACGCGAAGTCGTTCGGACTACCGTGAATTGCCAACGCGGCCACGGCAGTAGCAGGTGCAAACGACACAGCGCTTGCCATCGTACGCTACAAGGACGAGGAAGAGGCCGAAACGACTGCAGCAGAGAGGCAGGACAAGAGGAGTTCGTTCATTCCGGCGGTTCTGCCCGCGAAGGCTGCCGATCGGGCGATCTTGGAATACGACAAGCGCCAGCCACCACTTGGCTCCTTTTAAATCGACAGGAGCAACTAGTCCACTAAGCTACTAAGCAGCCAACCCCGGACGACTGTCCAGTGGGTTCGTGTAACCTCCAGTGTCCCAGTCTTCGGACGCCTTCGTTGAGGCTTGTCGACTTCGACAGGAAGGGGGATGAAGACCTCAAGGAGTAGCATTGATACTATCAAGGAGCAAGCACCACCCGGTGGTGCCACCACGACATCGGGGACTGGTGACCCCATGTGTTCAAGATCTCCCACCACAACGACCCAGGTCTGGTGAACCTGGGAGAGCCAAGTTAGCACCAAACACAGAGGATTTGGTGATCAAGTGTTTTATCGTGTGCAGTGTCTGGACTCCGTAGCCCCATGCATCGTCGGATCAACCGACCATTGAGTACTTTTCGAGCTTTAATTAAGCCCATTGTGATTTCAGAAGAGAACAGGACTAAGCAGTTACTTATTACTAATAAGTTATTAATACTGTAGTCATTAGTATGGTACCAGTTCGTGCTAAATGAAGACCATACTAATAGTTTATGGTGCCACATGCCAGTTCAAGGAGCCCAAGGAACTGTCTCTTCTTCACTATTGATGTGGGGAACTCGACAGGTCAACTACCTGCCACTGCAAGCGTCCGAGTCATTGAGTACGGAAAGCACGTGGAGGTAATTCTTGTGAACGATATGAACGAACAGCACCCGTTCGTTCCACATGCACAGCCACGCGCCCTGGATTGTCGGTAGCGGCACGGCTTCACTTCGAAGCTATCCGTAGCGATAACCTGCCTCCACTCCAGTTGCAAGGCGCAATGTTCACACCATGCCGCCGCTGTGCATCGCCTGCATTTATGTCGGTTACCTCGTTCTTCACTTCACTACCGATAATCCAGGAGCTCGGATCACGCACTGTCACATCGTTTGGCTGATGATTCAGTCACTCAAGGGCGAGATATTGGGTCGGGAATGTAGATAAAACTAGAAAATACATTTCATACCATCGCTTTCACGTCAAAGTGAAATTAAAATTTGTATCACGCTCCCACTTTTTGGCTTCCGTGCGGGTGAGTGATCTTTCCTTGTAAGCTTAAGACTTGGATATTTTCATGCCTGCACTTCGTTCTTCTAGTTTGAGACGACTACACATTGGGTACAACTGACGGAATCATAACCCAGCTGAAGGACGAGCTCCACTCACTGGAATTCAAGATTCCGAGGGTGAGGTGCCTAGTAGGCAGCGCTCTTGAGTTCTAACAGCCAAACGCTTCAACATCTACGCAATTCCCAGATGCTCTCACTCTACAATTTCCCCTGAACTACTCAGGACCCCTCCTCTTCGGACTACCAAACTACGCTAAGCCAGCGCCTTCTGCACCATGGGTCGTTCGAAGCTCTCCGCCGTCCTGTTCACGTTCCTCCTCAACCAACTCCCACTCAGCTACGCGGGAGACGTCGTTACCTACGACTGGCGCTTGACACCGATCAAGTCTGCGTTTGATGGCGTTCTCCTTGAAACTCTGGGCGTCAACGATAAGCCTTGCGACGAAGCTGTGATCGAGGTGGAGCTCGGTCAAGAAGTCGAAGTGCGCGTTACCAACGAACTCTACGACGCGACGTGTTTGCATTGGCACGGCATGAAGCAACTGGGGACCCAAGAGATGGACGGCGTGTCGGGATTTACCCAATGCTTTAGCGAACCCAACACCACGGCGGTGTACCGCTTCAAGCCCGACAAGGCTGGTACTTTCTGGTGGCACAGCCACCACAAAACGCAGTACGCGTTCGGACTACGAGGTCCTCTCATAGTCCACGCACCGGAAAGCGAGCTACGAGACTGTGAGAAGGAGATCGAGCAAGAATACATCGTTCAACTCGCTGATATCTACCACGCTCTGCCTCCCCCAGGTCCCGCACTTTGGGACACGATCGCTATCAACAATCGCGGACGCTTCGATTGCGCTGCAGCGGCACTGAACAACCTCACGGATTGCTCTCCCTACCAACCGCTATCGAGTTTTCTCTTCGAAGGTGGCAAGAAGTACCTATTGCGGTTGATTAACTTGGCAGCAATGGCTCCGTTCGAGTTCAGTGTCGATGACCACGACTTCCAAGTCATTGCAGCGGACGGCGAGCCTGTCGTGCCAACGGGGCTCCTCAACTCGATCTTTATCAACGCTGGTCAGCGTTACGACATCCTTATCGAGGCTAAAAACGATACACAAGGCTTGGATTCGTTCTGGATGCGAGCAAAAGGACTGACGGGGTTGCCGTGGATGGTGCGGACTTCTGACACTGGTTTGCCTGGCTTCAACGACGAAGGGTTAGCCATCGTCCGCTACAACGCAGCAAGTACTTCAGAACCGACGACCCAGAAATGCGAAGAAATCGTGACGGTAAACGAGTTCGACTTCGCCCCTGTTGTAGCTTCAGTCCTCCCCACGACACCAGCAGATCGCTCAATCGTCCAGTTCAACATCACCGCAGCCGGTGGCGTCATCTCTCTTGACGGAGGAGACTACCACAGCCTCGTGATCCCTGATGTTCCGCCTCTGCTGTCGATTTCTAACGGTTCGACCACTGCCGACCTACCAGCGACTGCCAATGCCCGCGCGCTCGAATACGGGAAACACGTTGAGGTTGTAGTGGTGAACAGTATGATCGAGCAGCACCCGTTCCACCTGCACTCGCACGCGCCTTGGGTGGTTGGCAGTGGCCAAGCTACAGCTGAGGATATCTACAGCAATAACCTTCCACCTTCAAAGCTGGAAGGAGCTATGCTGCGTGACGTGTACACGGTCCCCCCGTGCGAGACGGACGAGAACAACTACTGCGTCAACGTGGGCTACCTCATCCTTCGCTTCACAGCGGACAACCCTGGGGTCTGGATGATGCACTGCCACATCGACTGGCATATGGACATTGGGCTGTCCATGATCTATGTTGAAGGCGAGAAGGAGCTGCAGGAGAAAGGGCCCGACGCGTTCTCAAGCAGTTTGTTGAGCGTGTGCAAAGGCCACGCCAAGTAAGAGATAGCGACGGTTATGACAAGCAGATACATACACGTGCATGAAAGATAACTAACTGCTTTTTAGTTTTCGTGCGATCCGGTGAATTCGAGCAACGTTGTTGGTTTTGTGAGCATTGGGTTCATGTAGGCAATTCATCTGAACATCTTCGCATTGGGTAACTGCTCTGCTCTGTGTGAGGTTGAGCAACAGGTTGTTGATTCATCCAGTTCAACCGACCGTGCCTTCTTAACAGCAAAACGGTATCCAACAGCCTCGAAATGCAGTGTTAACGCTATTACAGTCAAAAGTTCTAGCAGAAGCGATGATAGATCATCTTACCTTGTCCACTTGGCCACTAGATGGAGAGGACGACAATTCAGGCCTGCCCCCTAGAGAACGTATAGCACAGCAACAAAAGTGAGGCAAAGTCTCCAGATAGAAGCTCAGATTTACCGTAAGCGAACAGGAAAGACGCTTCATTACCACCGCGTCCTATGGGAGCAACGTTTTCCATGTAACTCACGGCAAGATAGACCAACTCAAGTGTAGCAAATTAACAAGCCGCAACGACCTCACTCTCGAATTTCCTCTCGAGCACTCCTGCTTCCAGAGCAGCAGCAGCAACCGCAGTCTGCTTAAGGGTAACTCCAAGCCATGCACAACCGTCGACTCACAGCTGCCCTGGCCGCTCTTCTATCGACCCAAGTCTCACTACAGGCGAACGCAGACGTCGTCACATACGACTGGCGCCTAACGCCCATTACGACAGCGTTCGACGGCGTCTCCCTTCAAACACTCGGCATCAATGAAAAGCCCAGCCACGAAGCTCGTATAGAGGTCGAACTAGGTCAAGAGATCCAAGTGCATGTGACTAATGAACTGAGCGAACCCACGTGTTTGCACTGGCACGGCATGAAGCAGCTCGGCACTCAAGAGATGGACGGAATGTCGGGCTTCACGCAGTGTGCGATAGAGCCCAACAGTTCGGCCACGTACCGGTACACGCCAGACAAGGCCGGCACGTTCTGGTGGCACAGTCACCACGGCACGCAGTACTCGTTCGGCCTCCGGGGTCCTCTCATAGTGCATGAACCGAAGGGTGAACCACAGACTTGGGACGACGAATACACCATTCAAATGGCGGATATCTACCACGCGCCGCCTCCTCCAGGTCCCGTGCTCTGGGACACCATCGTCGTGAACAACCGTGGTCGCTACAACTGCACCGCAGCAGCTACGCACAACCTTACGGACTGCGAGTCCGACCAGCCGTTGTCCAGCTTTGACTTCCAGCCCGGCCAGAAGTATCTGCTGCGATTGATCAACATGGCGGCCATGGCCACGTTTGAATTCAGTATCGACGGTCACGAGTTCCAGGTGGTCGCGGCTGACGCGGAGCCAGTGGTGCGGACAACCAGCATCAACTCCCTCATCGTCAACGTCGGCCAGCGCTACGACATCATCATGCAGGCGAAGGAGGGCGACGAGGCTGTGGGATCGTTCTGGATGCGAGTGAAAGGCCTGACGGGGTATCCCTGGACGGCTCGAACGGCGGACACCGGCACTGTTGGCTTCAACGACGAGGGCTTGGCAGTCGTACGCTACGACCCCGGAAGTCGCTCGGAGCCGACAACGTACAAGACCGAGGAAACGGTGACAATCGGGGAGTTCGACTTCACGCCGGCAACGCTGGAGGTGCTACCTGCACATCCCGATGATCGCTCCACGATGCGCTTCAACATCAATACGACTATCGGTACGGGAATCGTATCCCTGGATGACGGGGCCTTCCAGACGTTGGTCGTTCCGGATGAGCCGCCACTCTTAAGTGTTGCTAGTGGACTGACGACGGCGGAGCTTCCTGTCAGTGCCAACGCACGGGCGATCAAGTACGGAGACCACGTTGGAGTCGTGCTGATGAACGATGTGCTCGAACAGCATCCGTTCCACATGCACTCGCACGTGGCGTGGGTGGTCGGCAGCGGCCACGCCTCGGTGGAGGACGTCTACAGCAACAACCTGCCTGCTTTGCAGCTAAACGGCCCGATGGTTCGCGACGTCTACACGGTCCCCGCCTGCGATATTGACGCCACGGGTGCGTGTGTGAATGTGGGCTATGTGGTGCTGCGGTTCAAGGCCGACAACCCTGGCGTGTGGATGATGCACTGCCACGTCGACTGGCACATGGCGATCGGCATGGGGATGATCTTCGTGGAGGGGGAGGAGGAGCTTCGTGAGAAGGGACCAGCCGCGTTTTCGAGCAGTTTACTGAGCGTGTGTAAGCACGGATCGTCCAAGGGCGAGCAGAATAGCAGCTCATCCAGTGACCATGATACGTACAATACTGCTCTGGAATCTGGACGTACTGGGACCGATTCCGACAACCCGAACAAGTGCATGGTTTAATTGATCACTTCAACTATGTCACACCACATAAAGTACACACCAATTAGCGGTCCAAACACTAAATTTACGTACATTTCTTGTGTCACGT